>JARFOC010000408.1:1145403-1156643 GCA_031763485.1 Osmoderma eremita | reverse complement strand
ATAACATAAGACTCATAAATCATATATAGAGATCTATCTAGCTAAAGTTTTATTGCAAAGCCTTTTTATATCACGGATACCGATTGAACCTAAGGCAATGACAATAACCACCTATACAGTACATATATATGCACATCTAAAATGCGTGCAAGTTTCAACCTGATCGGAGTGACGTAGACGGTGTTTCACGCAAGCGTACATTGGCAACTCGACATCCCTCGTATTTGCAAGTTTGCAGACCCCATTTACTAAAGCTTTTTGTTATATTAACCCAGGATTATATTGAAAAATATACGACGTCATTAAGTTAGATAATTGACTTAATAACCATAAAATTGGTTTCTTCATTAAAATACCTGCATGCCGAATATTTGTGTTAATATCTCTTGGAAATTAGGAAACTTGAGAAAACATTCCAGGAAGCGTTTGCTATTAGGAAACTTGGTTATATACTTTCATTTAAAATATGTAAACAGAAATTCGAATAAATTAATTAAATTATGTAAATTAGATAAAATTTAATTGATATGGAAACTTAAATGTATGAATTACAGCAAATTCCTGATTTTAAAAAGCATCACTGGCCATTATCTAAAATTTCATTTTGAAACATTTTAATGCATTTTAATCAATTTATTTTACTTAATGTAGCATTTAATGCCCATTAAATATAAATCACTAGTATCATATTGGTGATGCTGTTAAATTGTTACATTAGAAAAAAGGGTAATAATTTCAACACGCAACTGCAAACGCCATCTGTTGGCGAAAGTATAAAATGTTGTACTAGCGCCTTCTAATCGTTATTTCGGGCTTAAAAATGGCATAGAAGAATGTTAGTTACTTAGGTATTCTAAACAATCTGAAATGTTTGGATAAACATATCAGGTAATTAATTTACAAATTATGTAGGTACGTTAGTGTAATAGCAACAGTTAATACTTTATCAGATTTTTGGAATGTTTTAGTTTAAAATAGAGTAATTATTTTATTCCAATTTGCTGAAATATTTACCGGTTATTAAGGGAAATTATTTATAGTTAATTTGTGTATAAAACTTCCTGGTTTATAGAAACATAAAGTGCATAGTATTGAGGTCTTCCATGAAAGAAAGTATAAAATATATGCAATAATTTGAAAAATTAGGGTGATTTAAAATAGGTAGTATATTTAGAAAATATTAAATATAGAATTTTAATATTTATGAATGTTAAGAAAACATTCGGACTTCGTTTAATCCATTAACAAATGATTATAGCATAATATTGCAGTAGACCCCTTGCAATATCGTACATTGTAGATTCCAGTGACTTCTAACTTAATGACCGATGTCTCTATAATATTATAACGAGATTCGTTTAAAGTCTAGTACTAGAGCAGAAAAAAGGAACCAGAGGTAGGGTGTAAGATACTAGAAATGAAATGGAACTGTGATTGGTGTCCGTTGGTTTCCAGTATGATAATCTTTATACAAGGATTCCTGTAGTAAATTATTTAATTTGATTTTATTTAAATAAATTTTTAGCGGGGTAAATATTTAAAAAATTTTAAGATACTATGAATTTAATACAGTGGAAACCCATATCGATTGAAATGGTTGCATTACAAATAAGAGCTGTTTGACAGTATATTATTATCAATTAATGTTTCAATGTATTGGAAGTACTGGAAATAGATGAAAATTGCAACAATTTAACTCTGGCTGACGTTATATTACTGTATAGAAAATATAATATGTGTTTCTAGGAATTCTACAGTTTTACTATGATAATAATATAGTAATAAAGAAAAGTTTTTTGGTGTAAACTAATATAAGCTAAATATGTAAATATAAAATTATGGCCTAACAGAGATTTATTCAAGCATACTAATTTGTGTAATTGACACTTTAGACCAAGAAAAATCAGTACTTTCGTATAAAATAATAGGATAGCGTGGCTTGAAATAGTAACATGTCACTGGCCACTTGTCGAAGAGCACGTCTTACAAGGTTTTATCTTAACCAGAGGTGCTAATCCTCCTTCCCACTTGTTCCCTTTGCATTTTCTACCGATAGTGGCATACCGAAATATGCATTTAGAATCATTCCCTCATTAAAACAGTAAGAGTATTTTTTGATTTAGTTCAAGTTATATTTTATGGTTTTGCAAGAGATTCGAGAGAACTGTGAGTATCTACTTTGGTTTTGCGACCAAGAAATATTTGGAATTTTTAAATTACTTACTAGAAATATCGAAACAGACATGTAGTGACACAATCAATCTCCATTTCTCAAATAAAGGAGAATTACTTCAAGACGCAAATATAATTGCCGAATTATTCAAGGCTTTGCTAAAATTTTGTGCTAACAACAACGTTAATTCATTAAGATGTTTTAAAACGTTTGGTCTGATTTCATATTGAGACGTAAACTTTACCTTGAGCTCCAATTTCCCTTAATTTAATTGTTTGTAGTATAGTGTATTTGATTCTTTTTCTAATGTAAAATGGTATGGATTATGGGGATAATAGGAGGCAGTATGGTACCTAAGGTAGGACTAAAAAGCAATAGATTGATATAGTGCTACATATTCGCATTTTTTATAGAGAATAGGGCAATATCAAAGAAAAGATTACTATTTTAAGATGGAGTTCGTACATCAAATGAAAATTTATTGTACAGTGGTTATGCATACATTACATAATTTTCAAATAAGAATTAAAGCCATGTGATGCGTAATACAACGTCTCGTGGAAAGGATATTAGCAAAAATATTTCTGTCGGCTTTCTAAATACAGAGTAAACAAGTTCCTACACGATTCTGGCGTCAGTAATATGCAAATAATATTCGTTAGCATCAGCCACCACAACCATATCGCACTTTATTTGTTAATACCGATTGACACCGAATGCCTTTTAACAAAATATTAACATAACCTGGCAGTCGAACCAGGCATAAATCTTTGTTTATTTTCATAAGACTGACGTCATGGAGCATTCGGTGTTTTGTAGACATGCCATTCCTTTGAATCTTTTTATTAGCTTAACGTTAGGAAAAGACAATGCAGGCTGTTTTATCATAGCAGAAAATACAATGTTTCTAGTATTGATATTAATAGCTCTCAGATTAGCATAAATAAGGAAACTAGGTTAGGTGTTATTATTGAAGAGAATCTGAAAAGCTCCCGGTATACATCTATCTAGATTACTTCTGTTCCGAATTGACGAAATAATGCAATGCCCTTTATCAACTTAAGATAACTTATTTAACGGTTACATAATTTTACTGCATTGACTTTTACTCGAGTAGTATGTTCTATTGCAGTGTGCGGGTACTGATGCACATCGCGTACACTGAAAAAAGTGGCTGTAATATTACAAGGCCTTTACTCAACTCTCTTTGTAAATTTTACAAATAAGTAAGCAATTTTCATCATATATAAATGTATTATCTTTTTTACCAAAGTAATGTAATTACATTAATTAAAACTTATTATTACAAAAAAGTTGTATTTATTAATCTAGAAAGGCAACATTTTACAAGTAGATTTGTAACTGATATTAAATGTACAAGTTAAATTAAAGCAATAAGTAAATTTGGGCGTCTATTCCAAAAAATACATTCGTAACCAATCAGAGTGCGCGTTCAAGTCACCAAGATGGGGGATTCACTTTCCGCGTATGTATGTTTTATAGGTGTTCATAACCCTGCAAAGTAGCGTGAAGAATTTTATTGCATTTGATGGTGTTGGTGACTATTTATAACTCCAATAAGGTAAGTAAATATGTACTACTTATAAAATTTTAACGTAACACGGAAGGCGTTCTATTTTACTGTGGATATCTTAATTGTAAATAGTGTTAACTAAATATAATAAATTAAAATATTACATGTTCAAATGGCACAGAGAATCCTACAAATTAACAATTTTTACACAGGATATTAGGTGTGGTGTACAGGGGTGTCTGTATTCAAATAAAAGTAAAAAGCAATTATTTAAGCATATTTATTAGCATATCAGGTCTTAAGTTGACGGTAACCAAAGGATTTAATAGAGTTGTAATCTTCATTGTTAATTCGTGACCATATATTTGACTTCATAGGAATTTTACATATTCCTCTTTTCCCTAAATATTTTCTAAATACACATATTTTATAATTTGTAAAATATTAGGCACAGTAGAAGATAAACAATACAAAGTTTTATGGCAGTAGAAGAAATGCACTGCATTCCTTGAAGCCTTTACCGTAGCATTTGGATTATACTTAATTCTAAACCTGCAGTACCTGAAAGAAATTTCAACATTCATGGAATTCGTACAACGCTACTACTTAAAAATCCATCCGAATACTGGAAGCAAATCAAAATGTTCTTTTCCAAACGACGTGTTGTAGCTTTAATGAAAAAGTTACGTAATGTCTGAGTACTATTTGACTAAAGATACAAGGCGTCTTTATAAGTATGCTCCACATCGTTATTTATCCAAGTATTATAATTTGTTCCTAATTCTACGTAATGCGTTTTTTTTTATTAAAAAGTTATTTAGTTTTATTATTAGATGCTTTGGGTTGTTGGTATGTTGGTCTAGGATAATACCAAATAATGTAAAATAAAATAAGGAAATTATCTTTTGATTTATATCTATAGTATAGATCAAAGTTGACTACTTTATATTAGCTGTTATTATAAAGAATAAAACATTTCTTAATCAACAAATATGTCAAAAAATACTACATATACAAAATTTCCTGAATTGTTAGAATTTTGCAATGGAATATGAAATACATTACCTTAAAGCCTTAATACTGTACTTCAAAACTAATTTTGCTGCTTACTATGTGTATTGTAAAATTATGTGAAATCATAAATTAACACATATAGGATACTATAGTAAAACGAACTTATATGTATAGGTACCAAATTTGTCATTAAAGATTTCAATTTCATATCTTTAAAATTCCAATGTTAAATCCTCTACGTGCGTTTAGAAAACAATTTCTGCGTGTAAATATAAAGTTTTTGAATATTCGCCTATAAGATATGAAACTGCAAACTTTCATATAAGTTCGATTTTACTAGCCTTCATTTTCATATTAACTTGTAATTTTACATATTTTGGTTGCAATACATTTGCAAATTTACTCCTTACCTGTAATTTTCGGTGTTCCACTATTTATAATATGGTTGTAAATGTACATCATCTTGTAATTTTACATATTTTGAAAATTACAATATCTTTGAAAATTTAGAAAAGCTCGCAAATTTACTTATTTTAGTCATTACAATACACAATACTTTTTAGATTTTTTAATTTGTGACTACTTAATTTTAATTTGACACACGAATACAATAACGGAAATACAAATCACCACTTCGATCTAATTTATGTCAAGAAAGCCTGACACTTATTAGATGCAAACTCTTTAAGACCTCACCCAATGAGTTTAAAATTATTTCGATACCTTTAAAAGATTAATTAATAAATGCTATACCACAAATAAATGGCTATACACTACAGAATTTTATTGATTCAAATTTTTTGTTTTTTATTTCGTACTATATTGTTTATTGCATTACTTGTGTATTACATACATACATGTGGCCTGTTTATTGGGCACAAATTTTGAGATGTATACTAATAAACAAAGATTCATTATTATTACTTGTATTAACATTTTCTAAAAACTTTCATATATATTTATTGTATTGCTTAACTTCGTATATTGGAATAATAATAATTTAATGGATGTTATTTGCCTGTTTCTATTTTTATCCATAATAGTAGTTTCATAGTAGTACTCCAAGAAGGGTATTGCTTTTATTGAACACACGGAAAGCGCACGCCTCCAAAGCACGTGGACTTTTTGAATTGGGCGCATGCATTCTAGGCAGCGACGGATAGAAAACTGTCGGCGGTGCTTTGCTTTTCCGGACGCTCGAAATTGAGGCGTCTCTTGGTAGGTGGCGCGCAGAATAACTTTTAAAGTTTTAGCCGTATAACAACCCGCCGCGGAATCAGTTACGATACGGCAACATACGAATGAATACTGCCGTGTTAAAACTCGTCCCGTAACTCTCGTCACATGTGCCGCCGCTCACCGTCGTGTGAATATTAAGGGATACTTTTTTATTTATACGTCGATTAAAGTTTGTGTTCGCTTGTGGTAAAAGGAAAAAAAGACTTACAAGACAGTTTGGAAGTTTCACGCGCTATGTGGTAAGTTTATAATACCAGTATATGTAAACTTTTAACCGGCAATAAAAAGAGTTCGTGTAAATATACGCTCCTTATTGAAATTTATTTTTGTGCCTATATTTAAACTAAGCTACTCTTGAGATAGAAAAATGTGACTTCCAGATACACAGTCTAATTAGAACACATGGATATTTCAGAGGGAAACCTTGAAAATTTGGATAAGAACGTGATACATAAACAGCATGTGTGCCATCGTATGTAGTTACTATAGTATGTTTCTTTCCTGTATTATATACTCACCTAATTTATTGCCGCCGTCTGAATACAATTTTAAGAAGTTCAATGCACCAATTAACAAACATTGTACGTTATAACAATAGTGTTTACGTATTAGGTAGGTGCATGCATACATACATACATATTTCAAATCAATTGCGAACAATTTAACCTTCGCAATGCAATAGAAATCTAGAGTTGGAGACGGTAAGATTAATGGATAAAGATAATTATTCAGTGGTAAGTTTTGGGTAATATAGTTCGGTAATACTGCCGTGTACGTTACAATTTAGTAGGTTAAACGCTATTGTACCACACTTGCTAGTCGAATTGAATATAATATGCAATAAGATGAGTGTATAATAGTGCAATTACTGCTGGAAGGTCTTCCTTTGGGGTTAGACTGAATGCGCGAACATGCATACATGTATACATATCTTTATAGATAAATTGGTAAATTATATTTGCTTGTGTAACCCACGATAATTGTTTGTATTCAGTTCGACACTCTGATTGAGTGGAATTTATTTATTAGATTTTCTGGCTTTCTTGAAAGGAATGCAGGAACAAATTTATCAGAAGACTAATAAAAATCGTTTCGAAGATATACTATTTTGAAACTAAAACAGAAAATGTGTTGATTGAGTAGTGTTTTATAGATCTTTGCTGGGTACGATAAATTAGTAAACTCTATTATAGACTCAGTAGACTTACGCACATTAATGAAATAAAGTTTTGAAAGCAAATTTTGACTTGCGTATGTGGATTGTAACATTCTGTACTATACTTCTCAGTTAACTTTTTAGAAAAAAGCTTGGATTTCCACACTAGCTCTCAAAGCGATCGGTTCCCCCCTTGACCTAGTCATTTATTTTTAACCCACCTATTAAGTTAAACATTTTTTTAAAAATAATTATTGTAATATTTGTATAATTGTGTGTAAAGTTTGTTATTTGGATTAATTGAACGCGATAGGTAGGTAGTTATCATCACCAGCAGGGACTAATGCAAAACGAGGTCCAAGCGCGGTTGGGGATTTCAAACCAGTACTTAATTATTGGATAAAAGATTGCCGACTATTTTGCGTAGCCTAGTAGCAACTGGCCATGGTAATTGCGATTTTTAAAGTTTTCACCTAGGTATGAGGAACAACGTGACTGATTGGATTAAATAAGTCCAAGGATCAATTAAATTAAAATTTGCCAGCACGTGGGATTTAATTTTTCACAATTAAGAAATTAAGTTAATCTTTCTCACCAAAAGTCATACTATTAAAAAATGAAATAGAAGCCGTTCATCAAATAAAATCAAAAGCGAAAGGGTAAAGTAAGCATTTAAATAATTTCAAAAAATTTCACTTTTATAAAAAGACTTTACAATACCTTAGAAATTAATGACTTTAGGTATAGAGACGGTAAAAATGAAAGTACTTGAACTATTCTTTCTTTTTATGATATAAAATTCATTTAAAACAATTGAAAAAATAATGTAATTGAGTTATGACTCACCCTGTACTCAGTTTTGACAATTTTTAAGAAAACGTCACTTTGCCATAAAACTGGTCGAATAGCAAAAATCTATGCACGTTAAAAATTTCAGGTTGTGTCGTTTGCGGTATACAAGATCTTGAACAAAATTGACCATAACTTCTGAAACACGCTGTGTAATTCAATGAAATCGTACAGTGGAAATGTGAGGCATGAGCTTAATATACAGGCTGTTCCATTCAAGAAAACGTATGTTTGGTTCGCCCTTTATGTCCTGAGACATAACAATATCTTATGTGATAACGCATATATTGAGCTTGGCCATAGTATTTGCAAGTTTTGCAGTAACGTAAGTCAGTTTACGCCAAATAATATAACTATTGTGAAATTCCGTGAAACAGGTGCACATGAAAAGCGGACGATATTAGAGGAATAAAACGGACACATGAAAGTATCGGCATGATAGTTAAGTTTTAGAGCGCGCAATTCTTTCTTACGGATCATCAAAGGCGACTTAATATGCTGTCAATGATTTTAAACCTGGAGTTCTTGACAAATTATTCTTCTCGCATGGTGTTATTCACCAGAATATATCAATTAACAATATGGATTTTGTCAAAATCCACATGAACTTATTAAAACCCCGAATCCCGGTATAATACGCGTTTGATTTACTATTTTATACAGATGAATTATTGATCCAATATTCTTGAGTGATACTGTAAATGCAGAACTATAACTAAATAGTTTGTTGCAACCATATCTAAAACATAAATTATATGAATTCTGTAGGGGGTACTGGACTTTCGCCAATAATCTCGTATTGCGTAAATAATCCAGTATTGTTAACCTGAGTTTAATAAAAACGTTTGTATGTAGTTGTCAATACAATATAATCTGCCAGCGGTGCCATTCCTAGCTGAAGTTTAAGGACGAGGAATAAATTAAACTAGCTTTTCGACTTATCAGACCCTTTGATTAATCGATTTTAGAATACGTTTTGCACCAGGAATGAAGTACAATGTGCAACATATAACGTTTACAATTTTAAATGGTAATTAAAATTGGAGCATGCTGACCACCGGAGAAGAAGACAATTGACAAATACTTGAGACTGGTTGTTTCTTACAATTACATGAACAAAAAACCTTTTTAAAAATTCTTGTTTTAAATTTAATATTCCCTGATTTTTAAGTACAAATTCTATATATAAGTTCCAAAACATGCTATTTTACCCCATTAATTGGGTTATTAATGCATTGTATTGGTTCTTTAGGAATAAATATTGGTAGTTATACTAATTGTAAAAGAAACAGCAAATACGAATAATATTATTCATACATATTAATGTGTGGCCATATGGAAATGATAATCACATCACATGTGAACAAGTACATATATCTGTATATACCTATTCCTTCTCATAGGTATTCCTTCTTTATCTCTACTACGAATTGTTTGAATTATGATTAATGACAAAACTTATTGTTTGTACAGGTGTCGTTTCTGTTTAAACAAATTTAAAAGCGAGAGGAGTAACAAATATAAACGCCGTTAGTAACAATATATTATCGATATGATTACCTATGCAAACACTTGCAATGCACATACGCGCATACATTTGTGAAGTAGTGTACTTCGGACATGCCTATAGTTTATATATGTAAGTATACTTAAAATATATGGTACACTTATTTCTGAATCTGTATAGAAATACATTATAGGAGAATTATAACCAACCTGGTATAGTACAAGGAATTTCAATTATGTTTGGTTAATTTTTCTTGACCATATCGCATGTTGGCACCACATAATATAACCATCTCAGCTTAATTTGGTTGCATCTTCCGCTTTCCTTATAAGTGGTGTCCAGCGACAAGCTTTGTACTTTAGCTGCATTAGCTATATACGATCCTAGTCAGTGCAATAAGTGACATAAGCCATTACAGGCTATTAATTGGATCCTTTCAACGGTTGATAGGAGCGAAATTAATCCAACACTTTAAATAGACATTATTATCCTACGTTCGTGTGAATCAACAGGTATATTGGCGATATTTTTATACTCTTGACGACTTAATTTGATTAAAGAAGTAAGGCATTACGAGATTTCTTAAGAAAAAATGCATGCGTACGATCCATGCTAAGATGAACTATGCATGCAGTTAAATACCAAATATGTAGCCTGCTTATATTGTATATATTTTAAAGGTAAATGAACGGAATGTGTGATAAGATATGTTAGTTTTGCGATGAATGAGTTTTTAGAACCATTTAGGTTTCTTAGAAAACTGTGTTGGCTGGGAAATAGAGAAATTTTCAAAGACTGTTTGAAAATTAGGCATGTTGGATCAACCAATTATATATATATATATATATATACTACTTGGTGGCGCAACGATTTCTATATAGTTATATCCGATTTCATAATCTCAAACTAAAGGGCCTTTAACCAAAGTTCCTTTGAAGTAAAGGAGTTAGTTTAAGGTCGCTTTATGAAATCAGTCCTTAGTTATTCATCCAATCCTTCGACACTTATAGATGCGCAGTGTACTGATCAAGAAGGCCTACACGTACAGGTTTACTTTAGAGGCCTGTAGCATGTAGCAATCCGAACATATCTGGTAGTACTACAAATGAATTCCTGCGAGCTCAAAGTTAAATGTTACAATGGCTAGGTATTATCAAAAAAAAATTTCTGTCCAATCTTGAAGAATTTGAAATATGCCATTAAGCACACTGTTCGGATTACTCCTCCCGCATTAATTAATTCCGGACGACACGTGTTTCGGGAATACGTGGATTCCCATTATCAGATGATATAACCGTATTCAGTTATAATTACAACTTGATAATGGGAATCCACCTTCACTTAAAACAACAAAAAAATTGGCGTGCTTCGATTTAAAACAAACTACCTTTTGTAAGATGAGTAAACGAAAAAAGAACTGTATGCAGGTGCTTACGATTGCACAAATTAACCATTTGACTATTTTTTCTACAAATACATATGTCTAACTTGTTGTATGAATGCTACAATTGTTAGAATATTACAATTGTTTGAATGTAATCCAAACTATATTTAAGGGAAATATTTCGAATTTCAGACACTTTCGTTTTAATGTTAATATAGTCATTTGTTTCCTTGATTGTACAGATAGCACAGTTATTTTATCTGGTTATTTGGGAAAATGATGTCGTCCGCCGGGTTATAGATAACTTCTTCCACCTCGGCCGCTTGGTCCTATTGTGGAGCGGATGGCATCCTAGAGTTCATCCAACAAGTCCAGGCCCCTGAG
>JARFOC010000408.1:1123262-1139228 GCA_031763485.1 Osmoderma eremita | reverse complement strand
CACATACCCTGCGGCAAGACCATAGGTAGAGCCTTGCCTTTTGGGATACCTTTTCCAAATGCAGATTCCAGGTTAATGTCTTGTCAAATATGACGCTCAGATGTTTTACATTATCTGTAAATTCTAATTTCACGCCTTGAATGGTAGGTGGTTGTAGATTTTCCACTCTCCTCTTCCTAGTGAACGGTATTACCGTGGTTTTGTGAGGGTTGATGCATAGGTTTTCAAACTATTAAATCTGTTAAACTAGGTATACTTTCAATATATTCGAACAATAAATTAGTTGTTTGAATCAAACAAAAAATTTCAACAAAAGAAGAAGAACCCTTGCAGTAAACACTTCAAAGGTTTACTTCAAAGAAAAATTGTAAATTTGAACAACACTTTCAGCTTGTTGACTTAATAAATTCCTTTGTCTCAATGTACCTCCCTTAGTTTGCCAAGACCCCTGCATCAAGTTTTTACTAATAAACATTTACATAGACGTAGATAGATCTCACCGTTCATCAAAATGCCCCACCTTATTTATAAATTTTAGATGCAGCCTTTAATCTCGATAAAATGAGCAAAACGTTGCACATTATTACTTCCTTGTATTTGATAGTACTTCAAGGTTTTGTAGTTATACGTATAATCAATATGCGTACCTATGTTACTTATGTATGAATATATATTACATATACATATGCTTCCGTCACGTTATAAACCCAAATTCGTGCAACGTAATTGAATACGTCTGTACTACATAAAGCATTCGAATAGTTACAGTAACCGTATTTGTGTTCAACATTAGAAAACTAGATTAAAGATAATTTGCGTGGCACGAACTGTAACTCGACGTTCACCCCAGCCATATTTACTTCATCAAGCTGGCGCAAGTAACTTTTCACCCATTTGAATTTAACTTTATAATATAGTGCACTGGATAATTAGTAATTATAAAATCAATTTCGGCTTTCTCGCCCGAAATTATAATGAAACGTTTGACCCTGGGACTTTGGCTCTTTTATCTTTATCTTCTGTTTACAGAACGTATTCTTTTTCTTTCTTAAGTATATCGATTCTCTGCGCCGCCGGTTTTTTGGTGTGAAACAAAAATAAATGAACCATTAATCTTTGCTAAAGTTGAAAAACCGTCTACATTTTCCAAGTTTATTTCTTGAACTTAAACGGATTAGTTTCCTTTGATGATATACTGCATTTCTTTATTTGATGTTCATGTAAATTAGAATCGTGACGCGAATAAAAATTAGTTGTATTCATGCGCTAATATCTACCAAACTAGTGTACTATAAACAATAATTAACAAATGCAATACTTTTCAATGCCCTGTAGGCATGGGAGAACTTACGGTAGGTTTTGTATGGTTTAATCGTCACAATTTAGAATGTTCAATAAAACTAATCTCAATTACTTGTGGTGTGGATGTTCATCTTGAGGTTACCGGTCAAAAGTAGATGTGTTACCATATTATTGGTTATCTGAATATAGATACCCTGAACTGGCATCCCTTGATCATATCCTGCGTTGCGTAAGCATCCCAGGATATCAATCAGAAGAAAGAAAAGCAGCAGAAAGAAAATTGTATGGAAGCATATTCTAAATCAAAAGTGTATTCATAAAATCCTTACAGTTCTGGATTAAAAAGAGTAATGAGTGAAAATGCAAATGTTACAACGTCAATAGCAATTCTAGTAAGTTTTGTTTCTGCAATTATATCTATAAAGAGCAATATCTAATTTCAACAGCCCAAAACACAAAATCATATATGTATATCTAATTGTGACAAGTAAATATTTACAGTTAAATAATAAAGGTCGTAACATGCACAATTTAGGTTAGTTTTCAAAATAGTGACATTAAGATCTATTGATAGTGAGTTTTAGAAAGTTCAGGCCGTGAAATCTCGTCGCGACTTCACGGCATGAGTCTAGACCCTGCTTATAAAGGCTATTTGGAATGACGGGGGAGGGATATGTGTGGTGAGGTGACAATAATGAGTGCTTAATAAATTCGGTGTGAATTAGCACACATTGTGTGAGAAATAAAATGCAAACGCGATAAAACATGCCTAACATATTGGTATACAAAACTTGAAGAATATTGTAACTAAACAAAGTAAAACAACAGAAGTGCCCCTAAAGTATATTTCTTTAGAATTAAAAGAAAGGTAATGAATTAAAAATGAAAACAAAGAATGAATAAACGATATGAATGGTGGCAATGCTAAGAAAAGTTAAAATAAAAAGACTTTCCAACGATACGAGAGTTAAATTCTTAGCTGTTTGACCATGTGTGAGTACATGCGTGTTGGATGAACTACTTAGGGGTTCCTAACTTGAGGAACGGACTTTGCAGCTGTGATGGTAACACCAACTACGTATAACAAGAAAACTACATCCGTCCGTGATCGGACGAAGACCTGGACGCACGAGGAAGATGAGCTCGTAATCTTGTCCTGGTAGGACAAAGATAAAATGTAATGTTGTCCTGGTTGGACGGAGACTAACATTGTGTGTCCTGGGCGGATGAAAAGCATTTTACGTTATGTTCAGACGGACGAGAATGAATCGTTGTCCTACCCTGGTCGGACGAAGATCAGCTTCTTGTGTCGCGATGGAACCAAAACGAACTATTTGGGAACGTTCTTCCGAAAAAGAATTGCAAAATTGCCTGGACTGACCAAGGGTTCAACTAATCACAGATCGACAAATGTGCTATTAAAAATATTAAACGACAACAAAGCTTTAATTTAGAATTACAATAGTTTACAATAGTACATCTGTATATCTATATAGTATATCTGTAGATACCGAAACAAGAGGGTTTGTCTACATGATCAAGGCGGTTTGTTGGCATTTCCGAAAATAAAAGCAAAATGGTTTATTGCTTATTTCATTGAAAAATGTATGAAAGCGCCGCAGAGGTTGGCTGGATTGTAAAATATTTTAAAGAAAAACAATTCTTAAGCTCACTCTAAATAAACGGCTACGAAAATATGTTAGACCAATATTTCAGAAAAGAGAATTGTTTTTGGTTACATGCTAAGTGTAACAAGGGTGTTATAGTGAGAGCGCAAGGTGTAAATTTAAAATAAAACTTGGATTTAGGTAGTGAAGTATTGAAATATTTATTGGTTTATGCTTTTCCAGTATGGTGTGTACTGGGAATGTCTACTCAATAACCACACTATGATTCGACCTCATAAACAAAGCAATCAGAGCCGGCTATAAGTGCATGTCCGTTAGCCTTGAACATGTCTGAACTCGCACCTTGGGTACATGACTGTCAGTTCATTATGAGTTGCCGATTTGTTTAGTGGTGTTTTCTGTTGTGTGCTGGAGTAATGCTATCCTTAAAAGTTAAACAATTTGGAATTTGAGTAACATTTAATAATACAGCAATAGAATGTTTCGAAATGCTTACTACGGCTTATGGGAATGACCGCATGTCTCTTCATCAGAACAATGCTGCTGCTCACAGAGAGTTTTCTGTGAAGCAGCTTTTGACTGATAGACACATTATTACACTTGAACATCTACCATATACACCCCACTTAGTGCCGTCCGATTTTTAACTTTTTCTAAAAGTGAAGTCATTGCTTAAAGGGATATGTTTTAAGTCAGTTCATGATGTAAAGAAGAATACGACGGATGTGTTGAAACGCCTAACAGTAATTGATTTCCTCCACGCCTCCAGCTAGTGGAAGCAAGATTGCGTGGATGTATAAATGTCCTCATGTTGTTGTTCGTTGAAAGGGACAAGCAATACAATAATTGTAATACACATAAAAAAAGACGAATTATTTAATATTCTTCTTATTTAATAAACATACCTCGTACATGGACTTAATCAATATATTTACGAGTAACTTTGCATAATAAGAATCAACTTAGTCACTGCATACACAAAAAAAGATTACTTGCGCCAAGGCAATACTTGCGCGACTGAAATAAACCCCAGTCTTATACGTAGTGGAAACTATTGTTTCTTGTGCCATATTTTTAATTTTTCGTTATAACTTCGGTCTGAATCGCATAAATTGCAGTTGTTTTGTGAATCAATACTGCAATACCTTCTTGGCATGTTTATCTTTGCAAAGGCCCAGCCTTGCTTAGTAAGAAAGATCTAATATAAAAAAAGCAATTTATTTTTAATACAGGTAAGTAATATAAGTAGGTAATATAAGTAATGACAGAAACTGATTGTGGCGTATAAATATCACAAATGTAAGCTTTCCATTGGTTCCCTTCATACTTCCCTCCATGTTTGTCTTTATATTTGTCAGTTGCGTTGGTTTCTGTATCTTACCAGCATTCTGTATTTTAGTCCCTGATATTGTTTTAAAAACATATTTCTAGGCCGTTTTTCTGCAATTTCTTTGATTTTCCTTATATCTTCTTTTTCTGGGGTATCCGTGGCTATCATTGTCTTTCCAGCTTCTCTTCTTTTGTTTTTTTTTGACGCCACTATTGGATACGGCTGTATCTGTTCGGGGGTGATAATGCTGGTTATTATTTGTTTAGGGTTAGGAAAAGCTAAGCCAAAAATGTTGGACTGAGCATTTGGTTCCCTGGATCACCAGAAATAACTGTACCAAGAGGATTTCTTAACGAATTTTGATTTACGGGGTTCCTTTTCTTCCGAATTACGTCAATATATGTAGGTATATACAATTATATTCCATCCTCTTGTACCATGGAAAGGCGGGAGAAGTTATACTTGGCAGGTGTTGTCTAAGGTAAATGAGCGTCAACGTCCAACAAAAGTGGCTACCTTCACGTTAGCCACAAGCTAATTAAAAAGTTAGATGCTAACCCAATGGTTATTCACCAAATGATTCTGGTGCTGATGTTAAAATTGAACTTACATTTACTTCCTCACGAAAGGTTTTACTTTTTTCTCGAAACAAAAACCACCTTATTTTCTAGCACACATTATCTTTATAGCAAGCATATGGTTACAGTGGTGTACAATGCCAATCTATACTTCGGCAGCATCTTGCCCTTGCACTACCTTTAGTCGCACGTTTCGAATATTTAAATTGGTCCCAGGTACATGTATCCTCTATACACAAAAGTTGAAAGAAATGCTTACAATAGAATACCGGCAACCCGCACATCTCGATATGGATGAAATTCCACAGAACTATAGATAATGCCTAGGTAAACATCTATATATTTATAACGACAGTCAATCAAGTAATGTTTCATTATCGTTTTCCCATATCTTTTACTAATTGTCATAATAACTATTAACTGTCTATGTTTGCTAATACAGCACCGTTTTATAGATAAAACCGACTTTATATGTGAAAAAAAATGGGGGGTATGTGGTATCCGATTCCCCGTTATTAATTGTTTCCGAAAATAATTCACGTCATCCTTGGGACTATGTAATATAACATCAAATTATATTCTACAATAAGAAGAGTTTCCCAAATATTTTAAGATTTTAAAATTATTCAAATCTTTGGGAAGAGGGGGCTGGAGGATTTGGCAGAAAAAAATGGTGTTGTTCTGATGCCAAGCTACTCTTTCAGTCTGTATAGTTTCATCGAAATCGGGATGTGCGGGTTGCCGGTGTTGCCTTGTTGGTAATATTATTAAAATAATATTCGTTTGTAAATACCAGAAAAATTTCTTAGATAAAATAAGTCAACTCCTGTGGCTTCTACAATCCTTTAATCAAAAGGATAAATGCTTGTAATAACTGATTATTCTTTCGTAAGAAAAAGAGGGTAAGAATAACTTTCAACATTGCAAAAAGCTGTAATGCTATACTTTAGCTTGAAATGGATATCAGAAAGGTCAAATTCAATACATTATTTCATTTTTCTCATACTATTACGACGAAAATGTAGAGAAGCGAAGAGAATGAAAATGCTAGCTAGTATTGGTTGTTAATATTCCCAGGATATATTTCAAAATATTGAATTAACACGTGAATAAAAAACGTACACTGCTACAGCATAAGGGCTCCTCCGTCCGTCCAAAACTCATTACATTACTCACAGCGCGAAGCAGAAGAACTGTAGAAATAGAAATATGAATAAAACAGGTCACGCGACTGACGAGTATCCCGAGGGAGTATTGCGCGCCCGACACGCGTCACATGAACAGTAGTCCTCTTAGAGACATTCTGGATATTGGAATAGTTGCAGGAGGACACTGCGAGGAGGTATTACAGAGGGAACATCTACATCAACATCACGCCTTCCCATTGTCGGTCGCGTTTATTAGGTTCCTCCGGCACTCAATAAGACCAACTACGTGGATGGTTTCCTGATCTCCGGTAACAAGCCATTTACACTTACAGCATGTTAAGAGTTGTAACGGTTAATGGAATTTATTTCGGCGCAAAGGGGTGAAGCAATTTTCTTGATTATTTTAGAAGGACTTGTTATGCGTTCAGTTGCCCTTTGATTGGATGGGAGTTCCTACTTGGATAATTCCATGGAATAAAGTAACTAAGTTGGCTTTTAATTTCTTATTCTGTACGGGCACCTACATCGAAAATGTTTGTAGATGTTTATAATCAGGGAATCTTGCTGGTTTATTCTTTTAATCGTGTTCCACCATTATCGTTTTATGTTGCATATAAAAATAAATATGTTGTTTAAATCGTAACAACTTATGATTTAAAAATAATATCAAACTTCTAAATCAAGTACAGGAATATTAAGTTTATATAATCTTTCGGTGAGAGTTTATAGATTATCCTGAAACATTGCTTATTAGTATTGTGTATCTGGAGTTTTTCCAGTAGTAGTCTGTGGAGTAGTCTCTTCACTGGTTTTTACTTCGATGCCAGTGTATCTGTCATACAAAGTAGTATAACATGTTAAAGAAATTAAAGATACTCTTACTATTTTAATGAGTGAATGATTCTAAATATGCGTCTCGGCAACTAAGTTGTGATCTTCAGTAGGCACTACAAAGTGAAAAGTGTAGACTTAGCATTTCTCGCTGAGGTAAAACAATGGAAGATGGCCTTATGCTCTTCACCAGATTAGCAACACTCATTGTCAGTTATACGTATTTAGTTGAGCCATTCACTCATTAACGTAATAAGGGTATTTTTGATGATCCTCGTATTGCAACCCACTATCTCCTATTATTTTACAATATTAACATTATATTTTTTTGATTTTGCGAGTATACTGGTCCCAGTGCAGATGGCATATTAGGATATTTTACAGTATGTTTGGATTTAGAAATCATAACACTTATATTTGTTAGACAAAAATAGCAATCGGTAATATGATCTGCTGGTTACCTCTACATAATATGAATAGCAAAAGGCATATGTCGTTTACCTTTTGCTCACGGTGTAAGAAGTTCGACACGCATACCACAGCAAATATGAGGGGCCCAGCTTTTGTCTTCATCACCTACTTTACACTTGAAATACTGCTCATAGCACTTTTTAAGAAGATGTGTGAAATACCGTTTTTGATATTTAAATGTCAATTCGCCGCAAATGTAGCAAAAAGAGTTCGGGTGGTTTATACCTTTCCTTGGCATTTTTACAGGTGATCAAATGTTCCCGGTTCCACTACAATAACTTGAACGCACCACAACGCAACATTCTTTAAAACGTTAACAACGTCAGAGTATATGTTCATGCACCAAGCTCTAACCGACAACTGAAATAACAGGAGACGCTATCTAGGAACGGGAAATGCAGGTCTTAACACAACAAGTGATGTTGAAACATTAACCATTGCACGCTGCTTGATCAGTTGCGAGCTATAGCCGACAACTGAAATAACGTCAAGACATGTTCTCTTATGCTACGAGGTACGCGCAATAAATTCTCGGCCTGACAGGTTCAAGCGTGTTCAAACTCCGTCACGGCATGCATGCACATACGCGAGTTTTACACTATAAATATGACGGCTCCAAGAGTAGTAGTTTTTAGTACTCAGAAAAATTAAAATTCTTATATTGTTCCAAGTTTCTTTTTTCTATATCAGATCGAGAATTTATGGAACCTACCTCGTAGGTAGGTATCTATACATGCATATTTTGGGTGGATAAGCGAATATCCTGGAACATAAAAACTAAGGGTGATCGAGAAATTCTGAAAATATAATTGATTTCAGCATGCAAAAGTATATGGAATCAGGCATTTTTTGTGCTTGGAACAAAAATCTTGCTAATCAGTGTTATTAGAGTCAATCCTTTTCATGACGTGAAGCCACAGTTCTTGCTCTTTTGAAGGCCTTGGATTTTATCCGAAGCAAATGTAATTAGAGCTTCCGACAATTCCTCCCATAATTGCTTGATTTCACGTTCTGGCTTCGTGCAGAACATTTTTAGAATGGTTTTAATGGTCGACCATGTCTAAAGCTGATTAGCAATTAGCATTCATATTTAAGGTGTTAACATTGAGTGAACTTTCATTTTCTAAACATAATGAATGTTTCGAAAAAAAACCTGATTTTATTTCGGCTTGAATCATTCCACTTAGCGGTGAGCGTGATAGAAAAGTCTTCGTTAACTAGCCTCGTAGTTCTTCCAACTGGGCTGGCGTTAAATATTCATGATGGTGTTTTATATGATTGATACACTGATCAATATCGCGATTGTATAATAAAATTAACACCATCGAAGGGTGGTATTTTATTTTCAATTCTTTCAATTTTACGCTAAGAAGCTTCAACATTAAATGCCAACTTGCGTATTTATTGACAATGTCGCAGGCTGACGCAGATGAAAGACATCAATTTGTTTTCTTAGGTGTCCAGGTTAAGTGTTTCAAGAAGTTAGAAACCTGCGCTAGCCCGCGCGTTATGCTTTTTAAAATTGCCATTGTTTTAACGCGTGTTTCAATGTCAATTATGAAATCGAAGCCAATCATTTATCTTAATTCTCTGGTCATTTTGTGTCATTCAATAATAAGCTAGAAATAAAAAAAAGTATTAACATCAATTTATTACCTAAAAATAAAAATGAAATTCATAATTCTAAAAGTGAACTTTGAAAATAGATAACTAGAAAAAAGTTGGAAATTTCGCTGCTATAACTGAAATGTGGTAGTTAACAGCGTACCGAAAGTAAAAGCTATTTTTCACTTCAGTAAATTGAAAAAAATAGGGTTCTGTCGCCCTCGAGACCACTGCGCGACGTCTAGAACATCAACAAATTAAATGCTGTAACAGAACTACCTTACCATGATCAGAAACGCAGAAAGTTTTCCATGTTGAAATGTGTAGAAATGGCTAGTAAGAAAGGCTATGCAGAAAACTAATTTAAAGAGGTAGACACAATATTACCGAGAAAAAAAAAGTGATGTAGCCATGGTTTTATGCCGGGAAATGTATTTGTACATATCTTCCATTTTTTAATAGCCATTTTATTGGACAATAAAATAGATTGCTTCTCGAAAAAAATATTCTGAGGATAATTTGAAAAGTTTGTATTCCGTTTCTGCTTATTTTATACAGCGGTTTCACTGTGGCAGGATTACAAACAGAAATATGAAGTCCTATAAAACTGCGGAGGACCATACTTTTTATACACCTTTATTGATCATATCTGTGCGAGAGGCGCACAGCTATGTAAAGAACTACATTAGATAAACCATATTTTTGTTGGAGTTCATAAAATTATTGACTACAGGAATATAAACGGCTTTATTTTCTCGCCACATGCACCGGTATTTTGGTATGTATGTACATTTTTGGGTTTCTATGTATTGCAATGCGTCAAATGTGATATTTAATCGATGTTGACGTAAGAAGTGGCTTTTGATGAATGTTACTGCCAAGAAGTGACACAATGGCACATTTGATTTAAGTCTGTTTATTGGTAGCTGTAGGGTTCGTGTGTTACATTAGATTGATGTAACTGAGCAACTTAAAAATAATATGTCTATTTTGACATATATAAAAATAAATTACACATATCAAAGCCTAAAGATTAAGTTATTAAGTAGAATTTTGAATAAGTTACTAAATAAAATAAATGCAAGGAATTTTAGCTACCTCTTGTATTGCGAAAATGTAATGTGTTCCACCCACTCCTATTTATGTGGATGACACTTATTGCTTCGTACAATGGAAATACAAATATAGGTACACACATGCGTCTTTTACACTACAGCAACTGCAGACTGCTCTACTTCTTTGGATGGTCTGGTATTTTGTATGTATTCGTGATGCTAATTTGTAGGTCTCTCCAAACAACTTTTTGTGTTGTGTAGCGGTATGTGTGAGAATGTGTCATGATTTTACAACGTATCTAAAAATAAAATATAATAGTAACATTGATTAGTCGCATTACGATGGTTAACACGTTTTTGTCCCAAGCACAAAAATTCCTGATTCCCATATACTTTGGTATGCTGAAATCAATTATGTATTATATTTCTCCATCACCCATAGTTTTTATGTTCCAGGATATTCGTATATCCACCTAAAGTATGCATGGATAGATATATATAGTATAAGAGAATATGTCTTGACGTTATTTCAGTTGTCGGCTAGAGCCCTGTGAATGGATATATACGCTGACGTTGTTAACGTTTTAAAACTCCAAGGAAATGTGTTAACCACCCGGCATCTTTTTGCTACATTTGCGGCGAATTGACATTTAAATATCAAAAGCGGTCCTTCACAAATCTTAAAAAGTGCTATGATCAATACTTCAAGTGTAAAGTAGGTGATGAAGACAAAAGCTGGGCTCGCCAAATTTGCTGTGTTATGTCAGACTTTTACAGCGTGGGCAAAAGGTAAACGACATATGCCTTTTGCTATGCCTATGATTTGGAGGGAATCATCAGATCATATTACCGATTGCTATTTTTGTCTTACAAATATAAGTGGTGACTTCTAAATCCAAACATACTGTAAAATATCCTAATATTCCGTCTACACTGAGACCAGTATGTCACAATCCGGAATTACCTGTGCCTAAACTTCCACAAAACATGCCACTAAGCGACGATGTGCTGATGACGAAGTAAACGAACAAAGTTTTGCAGACGACAATAAGGCAAATGGAGCCCTGCTATGTTGGCAGAGTATTGCTGAACGCTGAAGAGGGGTGTTTCTAATGCAAAGTACATCCGAAAGTCATATATCAGCACATTTTTCGAGTAAAGATATCACTTTGTACGTCATTTTTTCATGATTTATACACATTTTATAACATATACTTTCACAGAATTTCATGTCTTTGTCACTCTGAAACCCTGCCTGATAGAAAAATTCTGAAAACAGATATGAAATAAGTGTAAAAAGTTAATACTTTTCACCCACTTCACCTCGTGCGGCAAAATAAATCTGAAATTTTGTTGACCTGTGTTACCTGCCCCGGCTGGACTTTTTTATTATTTATTCACTGGAATATTATTTAATATTATTTATTCCCCAAAAGTCTAGAATTCTTGGCGACTGAGAGGAGGTATAGGCATTTGACAATTTTGCATGCAACTATTAATACACATAAAAAATTATAAAAAAAATAAAAGCACCCAAAAATGCGCGTGTGCTGCAGACAAACCTAATAATAAAGGGATTAATCAGAGAACAAAAGATGCTCGGGAAGATTATAACAATTTATAGCAGGTACGGATAGCTGTATTAACATATGAAACACATGCACACATGTCTTTGATATTTAATTAATATAATCTACCGCAATGTAACCGAAAAAGATGTATATGACTCTAAGTATGTTTGTAAAATGTGTATGTATACGTGCTGTATACATTACGCCTAGATGTGTGTATGTTCGTTGGGATGACATAAAGAACTGTTATTCCGTAGCTTCTAAAGTTTTGAAACCGTAAAACTTTTAGTGCACATAAAACCGAAGGAATTACAGCGTGGAGGTCGGTGTAAACTAATTTTCTAATACCTCTTTGGAGGACCCCTGGCTCCACTAGAAAGAATTATATAGAAAATCTCTACTTGAATGAACTCATTTATTTGCACAATTTGCAGAAAATCATAATTACTTAAAGCTTTGAATTGAAAACCTGTAATACTATCTATTGCTGGATATGCCGTATTTGTATTTTGCAAAAACAAGTGGAGTGGTTAATTCGTCTTCGTTTACCTTTTGTAAAATTTTAAAAACCACATCTTTTACTAGGAAAGCTTTAACAAATGTGGGTTGTTGTATAGCTATATTTGTGACAGCCGGGATCCCAATTCATAAGATGCATTAAGTTCATACTTGCGTAGTTGTATTTGTTTAATCAGATACACTATACTACACACAACATAACAATGTTTACTAAAAGCTCCATAACATCACCTGACGTAGTGATTTCCAAACTTTGTGTTACTACGCCCGTTAAAAGGTTAAGAATGTGCTAAGATAAAAAAATGGAAAATAAGTAATTGACAGAATAATAGCAAGGTTCTACTGTGGATGTACTGCTGTGTTTCAAAATGCTAATAATATAATTTATTAATAAATTTTGAATAATAATGATAATTACAAACTTCGGTTCTGTTGTACATGTCAAATTGACACGAGCCTGGCATTTTCTGGAAAATTAATAATCGACGATTGTTAAATTAATATTTCAATGACTTATTCAAAAATTGTAATTTATCTAAAATTATATCAAGAAACCTATAGATGTGTTTGAAAATATAATTTTAAAATGTTTGTTTACCAACAATACGCACATATAATTTAACGAATGAGATAATATCAAATACTTTATAATATATAACTTGTGTATGTGTGTATATGTGTTCTACCCACTTCTATCTTCTCTGCGACCTTGTCCCTCCTTTTTCTCTTTCCAGTACTTCTTTCACCTCACTCCTTCTTATCACTCTCTTTTCTTACTATTTCTCTTTATTTCTGCTCACGAACTTAACTTTATCTGACTTTTGTCATTTTCAATGTTTCAAATCTGTTTATTATTTTTATTTTTCCCCGTTGCTCTCGCAACCATCCAAAAATTCCTGTCATCGTCACCACGGCAATGAAATACTATTCAACGGTACTACAATGTTATTGCATCGTCGAATGGAACATACACTATACTGTAGTGTGTGTACACATACAGTATACTATGGCCTTCTTCAACGCCCTCGAGTTTCTGTGGTCACAACCTGGAGTCGACGAATTCCACTGGCGTGACGTTCTTCGTATGGTATAGATTCGTGATGTGATGCGTAAAACTAGTTCGAAAACCCTTCTGTTGTGTAGTGTAGTGTGATGTATAATAGTTTGTGTTAATTTACAAGTTATAAAAACAATAAAGTATATTTTGATTCAGTAACATTTTTATGGCCATTTCTTGTCGCTGGCTGGACTCATATTACCCTTACTCATACTCTCCTACCAAACAGAGACCGTCTTTACCGGTTGAGCCACGGATATTAAAGGAATCTTCAATGCTAAATTTCAAACGCGAATCGTATAGGTGGCAGTCTTTCGCTTATCGATTATCCCAAGTGATCAACGTTCGGTGGTAGCGATCGCTTCTTGGCTTACAAACCTTTACAATCAATAACAATGGAACG
This sequence comes from Osmoderma eremita, assembly GCA_031763485.1. Lineage (NCBI taxonomy): Eukaryota > Metazoa > Arthropoda > Insecta > Coleoptera > Scarabaeidae > Osmoderma > Osmoderma eremita. The sequence continues at coordinate 1,125,730 of JARFOC010000408.1, read as the reverse complement.
ACAAGATGTTGTAAAAACATCATTGCAATACATATATTAATTTTTAAATTAATTTGTTTAATTAATTTAATGTCTAAAGAGAGTGCCAATCGTAGCCATCGAATGGCGGCATTACTTTGCTTGACAAAGTCTTCAGTTTGACTCAACCAATAGTGTACTAAGGTTTCACTCTGAAATGTTTGTTTCAACAAAGTATCACGTATTAATTCTATTATTGTTCAACAGTTGAATATCCAAAATCATCATCCAAAAAATCAGGATTTTCGCAATAACGTTAATACTACATTAGCAAAACGAACTGTTTCAGATTTAACGTTAATATTCTATCTTTGCACTAAAATAGCGGATCTCAAACTTTTTTCTCGTACCGTTAACGTGTACCACGGATCAGTGGCGTACTACTAAATTATTTAACATTTTATTATATGGATGGACATAATTTTGAAAATGGTAAAGCAGTAAAAACTTATTTATAAACACATTGTTACAATGTTCTTAACTTAAAGTCTAACTAGAAGCTCAGTGAGAAGGATAGTGCTGCATGCTTGAAACAAGCGAGAAGTCAGGATATGTTGTACTTAGTTCTAATCGCAAATTTGTGTGAAGATTTAGTTTAATTTTTACTGTAAGCATAGCCGAAAATCCAATTCCACATATATAAGTAGTTGTAAATATAATTTAAGATAACAGTGGCTTTCTGGACATGTTCAGCCCATAGCCAAACATCAATTAACTCTAATTTGGTAAATCTCATTCTCAAACCTTCATCACATGATAGTTCTATCTAAGACCGTTCGTTGTTAGTTAGGATTCCACGTATGTTATCCAGTAGGAATGGATTTCTTATAAAAAGGAATTCCGAATAGTCTTCCTTAAAACATTTTACAAATGTTTCGTCGAACATTTGGCAGTATTGTTTTATAACATTAGTAAAATCGTTTGTTAATTTAGTCTATTGTTATGTCGTAAAATTTGCCAGTTTGTGATGAGCCTGCATGTTTTCATTCGGAACACTACCACTCATCATTTTACAACTTCTGATGCCTTTATTTTGTCCTCGACTGAAGCTTGCTTTGTTGTTTTACTTTGCAAACAATCACAAGTACAGTTCGTCTATCAATAGATCACGCAGTGCAAAAGCGTTCAAAAACCAACTGCACCTCAGAATGTAGCCGAATAACCTGCTTAACATTTTTCCTCGGAAAGTCATCTCACATCTGTATGTAGTAGCCGCGCTGAATGCGGACACTGTCCACTTCAAAATACAGTTTATAAAACAAACGAGTCCTCCTGCAGAACACATTTAAATTGTTCAGGCATACGCTTTACTGCTAATACTTCTCTGTGAATGCTGTAATAACTGTAACCACATAGATTTTACTTTGATAGCAACACCTTCACATTACCAGAGAGCTTTCAAATCACAAGCCAACGCACCGCTTCCAGTAACGTCCATTTTATCCAAAAAGAAATCATTCAGTTTCTTGAAAATACCAGAGATAGTTCCTGTTTAAAAGCAAATTATACATAGAGCTCGTGGCAATATGTGGCTATATAGCTATATGTACTCGCTATATGTACTCTTTACGCTGTATTATAACAGAACAATTAATTTTGTATAGAAAAATTGGCTGTCAATGAGTATTCACTGATGAACAAACGGTATGCCATAGGATTGCAACCAATTGCAGAACGTACAAAGAAAATGTAATGGTTTAGAGAAGCGAGCCATTCAACACAACTAGGTTGTGCACGAGATAATTTTATGAATGTGCAGTTTTTATGCCTTTTATCTTTCTTCCAAAATATCTCCTCCAACATTAAATTTAATTTGGTTAGGTGAGTGTTAATATTTGTTTATTTAAAATTGAGTGCAATTAAAGAATTAATCACAAGAAATACGTCTATGACGTCTATTAATGCAGTAAACGCAGTTATACTTATTTATATGTACTTTCGATATAAAGGCTCGTGGTAAAACCAAAAACCGGGCGATTAGTAGTGCTTTTAACAAGCGTCAACTATACAGGGTGCTCAAAAATTTCGGGGCACTACTGCTAACTTTCTTATTATTAATGCTACAAATTCGGTTAAATTAGCAATGATTCAGTGTTTTCAGTGTTGATTAAGGCGAAATTGAGAAAAAAGTAGTTTTTAAGGTAATTTAAAATTTAGTATTTTTTAAAATTGAACACCCTATATATTTTTTAATATTTGGAAAGACAATATAATATTTAATTTAGAAGAGTTACGAGGGACTTTATTTTAACACGCGTAATACAGTTTTCCTGCATTAAAAATCGCAGTAGGCTTGGTTTGTCTCAAATGAAAATAAATCATACAATTCTGCAGAACTGTTAAATGTGATTTAAAATCGCTATAAACAATTTATTTAATTCATAAAAAAAGAATAAGGATTGTGAGGAATATATTAACATATTATGACAGATTATTAACATATTATGAAT
>JARFOC010000408.1:1074008-1123162 GCA_031763485.1 Osmoderma eremita | reverse complement strand
TGCTCTTGAAACACATGTGTACCGAATTTTATTAAATTAATTTTGTGCGGTGTGGATCTCCCGATACTACGTATTAGATTGGAGTTTCCATTAACATCCGAGGCTCAATCGGTAAAGACGGTCTCTGTTTTGTAGGGAGTAGGAGTAATCCAGCCAACGACAATGAATGGGTATAAAAGTGTTACTCAATCAAAGAATACTTTATTATTTTATATTTTGTAAATTAACATTAAACCATAACACATCGCACAACTCCACACAACAGAAGGGTTTTGAGGAATTTCGTACACTACATCGCGTGTCTACCAGATGAAGAACGACGGGCCAGTGGAATCAACCGAGCTCAAGTTGATACCATAGAGTCCAGAGGACGACGAAGAAGCCCGTATGCCGTATAGCCATTACGTAGCCGTACAGTACATAATAATGGATTGCCATGATAATAGTGACAGGGATATTTGAAATGGTAGAGGAAGCAAAGAATTAAATAAAAATAAATAAATTGCAAAGTCAGAAAAATAAAGTCTGTGAGTGAAATTAAGAAAATGGATATTAAAAAACCAGTGCAAAAGAAGGGATGATTGGAAAGTGTAGTGGGGAAGATTTGGAAGGAGCAGAACGAGTGGTACACGAAGAGGGTGGTACACGTCATTCACACACACACACATATCACATAGGGTATTAGATAAGGTATTTGCTAAATTAATTCATTCATTGAAATTATATGTTGGTATTAATATTATAGCAACATTTCCAAATTATATTTTTGAATACATCTTTTGCTTTTTGGATATTATTTAAAACAGTTACAATTTCTTGTTAATGTCATTATAATTAAATTTGTAAGTGTCAGTTATTTGCCATTCAGGGGCGACTTGTGTCAACTTGACATAATTAAAAAAGAATCCAAAATGCATTATTATTAGTATTCATTATTAGTTTAAATTACCAATTTTGTAACATTGCAATACATATGAACAGATTTCAATTGATTTTTTTATTTCTGTCGGGTTATTCACTGGTCATATACTTTTTTGTATGTTCTTTTTCTAAAATAAATACCCGGCGCTCAGCAAATTCATTTAGGATTATTTTGGCATTAGTTTTTTGTTTGTTTGGTTAGTAACATTTAATTCTAGGGAGGATCTGATGCCATCTCTACTTCTTTGCAACTCCTCGTTGAGTGGAGCTCGTTGCTTCCAATAGTGTAAAGACTTTCCGGTTACATTACATACAACCTTGCGATTGAGGTCTCTATTTTGCCCTGTACTACCTTATGCTGGTGACATGAAAATGTATCTACCAATTAAATCTTGCAGTGACGTTCTGCATTTACAATATTATTTGGATGAAATTGCAATTTGGTGTTCTGCGTATAAATTGAAAAATAAAAAATACCCTTACCACTTCGATGAGTGAAGAACTCCGGATACGTATTTCGGCAACTAAGTTGCCATCCTCAGTAGAATATACGAAGGAAATACGTATTCGGAGTTCTTCACTTATCGAGGCATTTTTTTCTTATTTTCTTTTGCTATTTTAAGTCACCGTATCCAATTATTTGTATTTTGCATAAATTGAAGTTAAATGTTAATAGACGTTTGTTTCCTACACGAAAAAAGTGAACTGCATTGATTAGACATACTCGATACATTGTAATGGTTATAAGAAGGTTCATACTGTGAAAGATCTAGGTATTCTCGGCCAAGTTTTGTTCCACATATTTGCCAATTATGTATTTTTGCTTAAAAAAAAATCAGGTCTTGTTCTGCGTATCTGCAAATTATTCAATGACTTATCTTTATTACTTGCTACAGTGCACTTCAAGTTTTGATGGAAGTATTGCTCTTATGGAGTACGTACCCCACGCTGCCAAATCTATATACGTAATTAATTTTCCATACGTTGTCGCTCTGAACACCTTAGTAAATTTTAGGATGCCAACTCATAAATGTCAGTCTGTGAAATTACCGTGAAGATTTGTATTTATGGGTTATGTCCTTATACGAATGTTTATTGCTATACCATGGGCATATACAACCTTCAATCAAAATACAAATAAATAAATAGAAATTATTTTACTCCCTATTATTGTGTGTCATATTGTATTTATTTACAGAAAAACTTATATGGAGTTACATGTTATAAGTTTACAAATATTTACACAAGTAAGCATATAACAATTAAAAATTAATTATTTCCACATTTCTTCTTCAACTAAAACTAATAAAATATAAGTAAAATAAATCCATTACGCTAAACATTAATTGTCTAGACGTACTTACTATGGTGTCAGTACATGCTTTTGTTATGAAATGTCCAGCATTCACCCACGATTCACCAGTAAAAACAATGTTTCTCCCTTGATTTTAATAGCAGGTCAATAATCATGACGGCACCTTATAATATTATCATGGTCCAATTTTCTTCAAATGTCAGTTAAGAACCTGTACAGCGTACTTCTTGAAAAATTGGATAAATCTACTTCACTATTTACTGCAACTAATAGCATGGGTATCGTGGGTGGAATATTTCATAGAAAAAAGTTGTGAACTTTACGTCTGACAAGTGTTTGAATATGTGCACCATATACTTGTAAACTTTATCTTTTTCCTGGTTTACAACCTTTGTCGGCTGTCGTCGGTTGGTATTATTATGCCACAACCAAGCACTTTACTAGTTTCTTCTACTTACATATTTTTAGCAAAATATGTAAAGCAATTCAAAATCATGTGTTTTTCGTTTAACGAATAGATTTCTCCCCTTCGCCTTCGCTAGTAAGCTTCAATCATATATGTAATACTCTTATATTGCGGGTTCCGTCCAGAAAATTCCGAAATCAAAACGAGACAGAACACATCGGATATCTCAGTTAGCACCAAACACTTCTGCGAACTTCTGGACCGGCGCAGAACCGTTTTGTGCTAACTGAGATAGAATACAGAAATAGTCTGTGGAAACCATGGCCTATTTCACTTTCTTGGCGATTTTGACACAACCCGCAATATAGGAGGATTATATATATGGCTTCAATATTCCAACTTTACAAATTCATCATTTTTGTATTATATGCAAACCATACACTTGTTTTCATAACACTTAAAATAAACAACGGTATTGATGGTGGTAATAGTTTTTAGAAGAATGAACCGAAATTGAGAAACGACAGAAACAGTGAATACGATAATATTAACAACCTCCAAATAAATGTGGCAACAATCCCCAATAGAGAAGGATAGACTTATTCGAATACATATACATGAAAAAGGATGGATATGGTCCATAAGAGCAATACTTCGTTTGAAACGTGAGCTGCACTATACAATGTAACCATGTGTCGCAATGCAGATCTATTTTACAATGATATTTTTTTGACTCAGTACAAACCTTAGTTTATTTTTTTCCCTTTTCTGCTTTCCTTTATTGTGTTCATCTGTCTATATTACTTGCATTTGTAATTTTAAGAATATGTCTGCATCATCAGTTGTTTTAAAATTGGTTATGGCGTTGGACAATAAAATTATATTTATTATTATTAAAATTATGCAAACATTAACCAAAACATGTTTGATGTTCCTTTTCTGACGGACTTCTAAGAAATCATTCAAATAATCATTACTTGCCCAAGCATTTGGAAAATGGGTTTATGCTGGATAATTATAAGCCCACTTGTATTTGAATGTGTTAAATCTCAATGCCCTGAACATTAAAGCAATAGCAGAACAATTGATTTCTTTGTTATTTCAATCTGAAGGTCATAAACATTAGCATATTTCTAGTTGTGTCGTCTTTCTACGAAGTCACACTATAAAACCAAACCTCCGTTTGTCTGTAACCAGGCTGTATTTTAACTCAAAAGTTTGAAGTAGGCAAGCTAAGCAAAGCATGCTTGAGAAAATGAGCTAAAAAGGAGTTTTTTATATTCCATATAAAAAATTATAATTGTGGCTTTCATTAATTATTATATAGGCCTTGATAGCCAGATAGCAATAATGACACTACGAAAAAGTAGCCACCATACATACTAACATATTTACTGATTTATGAATGCTTCAATAAGATTCTTTGCTACAATATAAATAAATAAAACGGAACAAGGGAAACAAACGTCATTTAAAATTGGGGCTGTTAAGTACTCAGAAGCGAGGCGAAACTTTCGTCGGAAGTTGTAACGTGACTGTTGCAATTTATGCCCGACCCAAGCGCGAATTAAAACTTGAGTCCGCTTCAGTTTCATTTAGCAAGCAAGTGTTTATATGTATGTTTAATTATGCCCCTTCGGAAATATTTTAGACTGTACTTAATATTACGTAATGAAATACAGAATTCGAATTAGCTTAATTGCACCTTTCGCTTAACAATTTATTCGGTATTTGCCCGCCAGAGCTCCCGTTTTAGACTCAACGGGGACTGGATGAAAACGAGCTGACAGTAAACTCGCATCTTATCTCGTTTATTTGTTCCAATCAGTATAACAAGCTTGTTTATCGACATTTATTTTTATCCGCGCGAAACGCTGTGCTGTGTTTGTTTAAGCCTCGGAACGTTTCGTGGTTAATTAACATTTGCAGTAATCTCCGTCTCGCTATTAGATACCCTGTATGTATATGTGGCGTATTAAAAAGGCTTTGTTTGAGTAGGGTCTCGTTAGCCCTCACGCAGAAATGCAAAACGTAACTATATAGTACGGCGGTTTTCGCGTGAAACATCTAATAATATTTTCCTTTCATGTAAATTCATATTGTAGTAATTGTCTATTCAAGAATATTAGCATATTATCACCGCGTAAAGAATTCCTGTTTTATGAATCCAATTGTGTTCTTAATAATTAAAAGATTGCAGTTATATGAAACCGGAATTGTTTACCCCGAACCGAGTAATATATGGTAATTCTTAACGGGAAAGGGTCCCCTCTAATAGCACAGCGCTAAGCAGATTATACAAAACCCCTACTCCATAAAAAAGTTATACGCGCAAAACCGATGGATTTCGTAACTGAATTTTCAGGGATCAGATTTGCATCATACGTTAACTCACCACCAATTTGGTAATTTAGGAGAAGATACAGTCAAGAAAGGATACAAGCTAGATATTTCTTCCTTCTATTATATTCCGCAAATGATGTTTCTACTGAGATTACTTAAGATATGTCAGCAGCTATTCATTTTGCATTAAAACGAATATCAACTTATAACTACGCCTGTCCTTAGGATGGAGTTTGCAGCTCTTGCTCGGAAAGAATGGGGATATTAAGAAAAGCTACATAGCGCAAATGGACAAAGTTTGGACGGCATTGAATACGAAATATTCATCTTTCAAAATAAGTGAAACCATCGTCAACCGATGGGAATTCATTCGATTATATGGTTGACGATGGGAATCCAAGTATTCAGGTGTCCAGAATTAATTAATATTTTGTGCGGGAGGAGTAATCCGATACAATGTGTTTATTGTGCTGCCCCACAGCCCTTGAAGTCTTTACGTTAAATATTTTCTACATATACATTAAAGTTGCATTAAACACATGTGCAAATAATAAGCAATAATATATTTGCGAGAAACCTTTGGAATTCAACCCCTTTGGAGCGACCCTTAATTTACCTGGTTCAGTTCAGTTCGATCTTTGATAGAAAAGACAGCCCTAGTACTACTTTCTTTAATTGATATATACAGTTTAGTATAAAGTTCTGGGATCGTTTTGAAATTAGTAAAAGAATTTCTTTTATATTTACTACAAGGACATATGTAGTATTTTTTATGGAAAACTGCAACATTAGATTTTCGGAGGCGAAGGAAGAAACTGCGTTAAGAAGTATAATTAACGAAAATTTGTGTAAAAGGGATGAAGGAGAGAAAAATACGCCATTGAATTATGATGTTGGATGTAAATTCTGTAAATAATTGTTTTTGCAGTTTGTGGGGAAAGTAAACATCAACTAGGCCAGTATCTTTATTCATCGGAAAAAAAACCGCTGAAATCTATCGGACATCGTAAATGACGTCATAGATAGATTTCCGATGAGATAAAAAAGGAATGAAAATACGAGCCAACCGATGGCAGTATTCTACTCCATTATTCTGTAGGGATTTTATTATGTTTATAGTATTTTTTATTTGTAAAAGTTGCCGTTGTCTCTGTAATAGTTGAAATGTTTAACAACTACGTAATGCTCTCCTATTAAATATATGAAATCGGGACATTGTTAATGAAAATCTAATATTTAAGATATAAAGTAATTTAAAACAATTTGTTTATATAGTCTTTAGTTTCAAATATTCTATAATAAAAACTATTTATTTCGTTTATAAGGTTTACTTTTTCCGTTATTTTTGTTTTTATTTATTTATTTGTTGTACAATAACAGGACAAGAAAACATGACAAACTAAAAAGCATATGAACACGTTGAAAGCATAAACTTAACTTAAATTAACGTGACAATATAAACAAAAGTGATGGTAATAAACACATTGTTCGAATTACTCCTACCGCACAAAGTATTAATTTATCAGGACGTCACGTGTTTCGGGAGTAATCCGAACAGTGTGTCGTTCAAACTAGTAAATATAATTACCGCAAAACAGATCACACTAAACATGAAAAACAAACACACAAAGCCGGTATGTTCTGCGATTTTTAATTTAGGAGAAAGGGGCGGTTTCGAATATTACCAAAAAGCTAGATTTTCCAAAAATTCTAAAATGAGATTTTGATCATTCTTAGCCTTTCATTGAACTCATTTAATTAAAAATTGCTTTGGAAAGAGTTACCGTACAGGAATCTAAATTTATTGCATATAAGTATCTACCGGGTGACGCATTAGTGTGGGAAAGCAAAAAGGTATTTACGAAAATTGTAGACAGTATTAAACTTAACATTTTAAAATGATTTTCATGTATACGTATCAGCAGGGTGAATCAAACATTTTCTTAAACGGAACACCCTACATATTATTTCAGATTCAGATTAAGCTGATGCCTCACACCCCCAATATACAATTTCATTGCATTATACAGCGTGTGTCATTAGTTATGGTCAATTTTATATGAAACTCACTGTGAGTTCGAGGTCTTGTATACTGCAAACGACACAGCTTGAAATATTTCTTTTACAAGCATAGATTTCTTGTATTGGGCCACTTTTATAGCAAAGGGACATTTTTTCAAAATTGTCAAAAGTGAATTCAGGGCGACCCAAAATACAAATACGTTAATTTCTTAATTATTTTAAATGGATCACCTCGTATTTGATATCATGAAAAAAAGAATAATTTAGTTACTTTCATTTTTATTAAGCACTCTCTATACCTAAAGTCATTAGTTTCACATATTTCTAATATGTGAGATTTTTTGAAATTATTTTAATATAACAAGTTAGTCATGGAATAATGACAGTTAATGTTTAATACAACTACAAAATACAAACATTTATAACTTACACTAATGATTAACATTTAATCAATTAACTCAACTGTTTACAATGTAGTTCTATAATAAATGTTTAAAATATCCACCCGAAGTATCAATACGACATTGCAGCAGTTCTTCATGCTATCGGCTTACATTTCTTAGCATTTCTAAATTAATATTCGACAATACTTCTCATATCACCTCGTGTAGTTGGCGGTGCTTGCTGTACAATGTTTTTTCTTACATATGACCACAAGAAGAAGTCAATTTTAGTGAACTCCGGTGATCGAGCTAGTCACTCAATTGGCTGTCATCTCCTTGTCCATCTTTCAAGGAAATGGCCGTGTATTAACCTAGTGTGAATTAACAAAGCTCCATCGTGCAGATACCACATCCTTTGACGAATGTTTAGGGTAATATTTTCCAATAACAACGGTAAATGATTTGAAAGTCTAAATAAACTTGACCATTCACTTGTTCTTCCAAAAAATGTGGACCAATTACATAATCCCCTAGCCAGTAATGAAGACTTAAGACTGTCTTACTGTCATTTCTCCACGTTTAACTCGTTATATCAAAATAATTTCCAAAAAAACTACATATAAAAAGACTTTAAAATATCTTAGAAATAAATGATTTTAGATATAGAGAGTGCTTAATAAAAGTGAATATAACTAAACAATTCCTTCTTTTTATGATATAAAAACCAGGAGGATCCATTTAAAATAATTGAGAAATGAATGTATTCGGTTTTGAGAATTTTGAAAAAATGTCACTTTGCTATGAAAGTTGACCAATATCAAGAATCTATGTTTGTAAAAAAAAAATTCAGACTGTGTTGCTTGCAGTATCCAAGACCTTAAACCTACAGCGATTTGCATATAAAATTGACCATAACTTCTAAAACACGCTGTATAATTCAATGAAATTGTATATTGGGGGTGTGAGGCATGGACTGCCCCACAGTCCTTGTAACCTTTACAAAAGTGATGGTAACAAATTGCAACAAAATTATACAAATACTCCCAATATTAAGAACTAAGGTAATTGTTGCCAATCAATTATATTTCCAATGTTTGTGTATAACCTAATCTAACACTTTATAACAACAATCGGCGGTCAAGTCAACTTGGCTCAGGGCGACTCATTTCGGGGCATTGCGGGCACATCGAGTGACCTCCAGGATCGCCTGACCTCTTCCCCTGTGACTAGTTCTTATGGGGCCACCTCAAGGCCCGTGTTTTGATTGAGAAACCCCGTATCCTTGCAGAGCTTTCTACTGCTATCACCCGTGAAATTCATGGAATTCCGGCCAACGTATTACAAGATTGTATGGACAAATTGACTACTCGTCTGGAGGAGCGCAGAGATAAAAAACGGTCATCACATAGAGACGTCATCTTCCGTACTTAATTGTTTTTTTACGTTTTTTCGAATTATTATGAAAAGGCAAATTCTATCAAATCTGTTAAGAAACAAAAATTTGATTTTATAGAAAAATGACTGACTTTTTTAAAAGCGTCATAAATCCCTGTCTGACCCTGTACAATAGAATGTGCGAGTACATCCGAAAGAAACAACTAGAGAATTATTCGCGAAACACAGATTGGTGAGAGTTTGACTATAAAATACTGACAGAGTAAAAGGTAACACCTACTATGAAGATAGTTGGTATTACGTTGTTTCAGACTTTCAAACTACATATGCGTTAGATGTAATATGGCTCTATATAATAATAATATTCATTATTTTACATACCACATGTCTGTTACTATAAACTTGCCGGAGGATTGTAATATTATTTAATATAAAGTTTCCGCTGAAATACGTGCCAAGTATTCGCGTGAATTCAAGCAAAATTTAATATCAGAACGCTTTCATGCAAAGTCATGAAAGTGAAATTACCAAGTTGTTAGAAATTATTTATTATTCCAGTTGTACGTAATCCATAACATGCCGAATTTAAACCAGGTTATGAAAACGAATAAATTCTACTCTAACTGCGCTCTCCGTACTTTCAAGTCACGTGTTATCATTCTCAGGCGCATAAATCTGAAAGTGTTAAAGTTTCCAATTCTGCACTCCACAGGTCACACGGCGATAGCATTACTCAATGCTCTGTGGCCGCAACGTAATCTATGATACGCATGATAGTAGCTGCAAATTTAAAGTTTTATATAACAGACCGCACATTTTATTGTGTGGCAGGCAATGTGTGTATTGTTACCCTGTTACTTTTCGCTTTTTACTTTGCAAATATAGATTTCGCAGCTAGTTTAGTAAAGCGTAGAATGAGAAGGGATTTTATAAAAGCTTGTTCTTAGATTCGATAAAAAATCCTGTTATAATTATATAATTACCTGAAAATTATAAAATCTCGTAGTAAAATCCCTAATTTTGTTGTAGAATTCAATCAAAAATACCCTTTCCACCTTAATTAGGACCTAAGTTGCCATCCTCAGTAGAAACTACATGTAGTTGGCGCTGTTTGGTATGCTTTCTGAAACTTCAGATAGTTCTATATATATGTGGTCGACGTAAGCGATTTATGGAAGTGAAAAAGTCATAAAAACAACTCCTTGTACATTGGTAGATTCATTGCAATGTACTTATAAGAAACTATTGGAACTACATTAGTATCTTGAACGCTTGGCTAATGTAGTAAATTTTAGAAATAATGTTATTAAGAAATAATCGTCGTAGACTTTCAATTTAGAGCCAATAGTCAAGAAACTTAGGAATTTGGAAGACCGAAGAAAAAGTATGAAATTTGGAATTAGAATAATTACATATGTACATATTTAATATAGAACAGAATCAGAAAATATTTTAGGTAGTATTTAAGAATTTAAATCCTGTACAGTATTGAATAAACTAATTTTTATGTCGTGATAATCGAACATAATAAATATTTAATATGTACGTACGTCTAGCACAATGAGTAGCTAAATCTTTCGGCGGGAAATTTCGTATTGATTGGAATTACGGGGTGAGTAAAGAGGCTTAACTGTTCCGCTCTTTATACAGGGTGACGCATTAGTGTGGCAAATCTCGATATACCCGTTATCATATAAGATATAAAAAAAAGCTTTTTACGAAAATTGTTTTAAAATTATTTTCATATATAAATACAGGATGCTGCATATCACTAGGGTGCACCAAACACGTTTTCTTAAATGGAACGTCCTACATATTACTTCAGATTTATATTAAGGTCATACCTCACACTCCCAATATACAATTTCATTACATTGCACAACGTGTTTCAGAAGTTATGGTTAATTTTATATGCAAATCACTGTGAGTTCGAGGTCTTATATACTGCAAATGACATCCTGGTTTTTTTTTCAGCAAGCATAGATTTATCATATTGGCCCACTTTTATGGCAAAGTGACATTTGTTCAAAATTGTCAAAACTGAATACAAGGCGAATCAAAATTCAAATACATTAATTTCTCAACTATTTTCAATGGATCACCCTGTATTTTATACCATTTTTATTAAGCACTCTCTATACCTAAAGTCATTAATTTCTAAAATATTTTAAAGCCGTTTTATGAAAGCGAGATTTTTTGAAATTATTTTAATATAACCAGTTAATCGTGGAAAAATGAGAGTAAGACAGTCTTACGTCTTCATTACTAGCTAGGAGATTATATAATTGGACCACACTTTTTAGAAGGACGAGTAAATGGTCAAGTTTACTAGTATTAGACGATTAATTCGTTATATTAAATAATTTCAAAAAATCTCGCTTTTATAAAAAGAGTTTAAAATATCTTAATTAAATTAATAACTTTAGACATTGACATAGACATAGACTTGCTATCTTTACTGAGATAGAGAGTGTTTAATAAAAATGAAAGTAAGTAAACTATTCTTTCTTTTTATAATATAAAATACAGGGGGATCCATTTAAAATAATTGAGAAATGAGTGTATTTGTGTTTTGACTCGCCCTGTATTCAGTTTTGATAATTTAGAAGAAATGTCACTTTGCTATGAAAATGGACCAATATCAAAAATCTATGTTTGTAAAATTAAAATTGCAGACTGTGTTGTTTGCAGTATACAAGACCTACAGTGATTTCTATATAAAATTTACCATAACTTCTGAAAAACTCTGTATAATTGAATTAAATTGTATATTGGGGGTGTGAGGCATGGGCTTAACCTAAATCCGAAATAATATACAAGGTGTTCCATTTAAGAAAACGTATGTTTGGCTCACCCTGGTGATACAGAACATCCTGTATATATAAAAATAATTTTAAAATGTTAAGTTTAAGACGGTCTACAATTTTCGTAAATAACTTTATTTTGATATCTTATATGATAACGGATATATTGAGCTTTGCCACACTAATGCGTCATCCTGTATATGTATACCTTGCCCCTCTGTTATACCTTCTGTATAATTTTACATTTACATATAGGTATATATATTTTTAATATTTTATATTTCGTTTCATATACCATTTACATCCCTATAAGTATCCAAGTGTTGAGGTTTCACTGAAAATGATGCCGTCAGCTTCTTCGGAAGTTATCTGAAGACGTTAGACCGTCTTTAGACAACTTCTGAAGAAGCATATTAAGCGAAACGTCAAGCATAAATACTAGAACACCCAGAAAACATTTTTACAATGCACTATAATTGTAAGGACCTACACTCAAACACGTGGCTATCTAAAAAAATCTAGGCGAATTGCATGTTAACAACGGTCCCTTATTACCTAGTATATGATTTACATTGTAATCGAATCATAATTCTCTGTCGCTATAACTTCGTCTGTTAGCAATTTAGTAGTTGTCCTATTTTGCGGTTAATTATTATCCGTCACTGTCAGCAGTTCGCAGTAAAAGAAGAAATCACGATCAGTGCCTTACATAAAATTTAATGAAGTGGCACTGCACGGCAGTGTATCAGGATATTGTATTAGTACACAGAACTGGCAGTTGTCACGTGCGTATATATCATTACGGTTATTTAAGAAAATGACGGCAACAATAAGATGGAATCGCGACTCGGTGCCTGACACAGACGAACGAAAGTAGTTATTTATTGATCAGTTTGGTTGTTAAAAGTAAACGTGGACGTAAGAGCGCGGTCGCGGTGACCTCTCTTTCATTATCGCTCGGTTTCTGCATGCATTTTGTTCTTTAATTCCTTACGGTGAGTGTTATATAACTCGGCACATTCTAGTCGGCCTCTCTTTGAATTCTCCCCACGATTTTTAAGACGATATTACCGGGAATTTGTGATGCTCTTATCAGCGAGTATGAAGTAATAGCTTCGCTAGCCTGATTTGCACGTGAATGTATACATCTATACATTCGACGAGTGGCAACCGGCGATACGGTGAACCGCTATGAGCCCCGACGGCAGTGACGCATCGCACTTCCTTCTCCGATTCTTTGAAGCCCCTGCTGCTAGCACCTATTATGCAAAGTATTAGAGTTGCAGGTGCATATATGGTACCGCGAATTTTCTGTCAATCAGGATTTATTGTGAGATTTTACTATGAGAAAGGGTTTCATAGTTATTTCCCGGTTCAGTTTTAACATTCTATCCCATCGGATTTCAAAAATATGCATATATTTACAAATTAAGAGTTAATTATGCGTCAGCAGAAATCTGAAGTTACCACAATAGTCTCACCCCATTCTAATATATAAAAGACACACATGTGAACTGTTGTATAATAATATGTGGTGAAATTGTTGCAAGGATAAAGTAAAATAAGAGAAAATTGACCACTAAAAGACATATTTTGCAAGTTTTTGAAAAGATATGGTGGAAGTGTTTCCTTTGCCTTAAAATTGTGCAAATAAAGGAAAACTGGGTAAAATTAAAGGCAAATAAACTTTGCAGTCCGTCTTTGGCAGTACCCATTTCGCTACTTCAAAATCTTTATCTTACTTCTGGGATATTCCCACATCAATGGAAATCCGCATTTATGGTGCCACTGTTTAAATCTGGTGATCATTCTGAACTGCCGTCCAACAGATGCTCTTCCATCCTTGGGTAATGTACTGGAGTCTGTTGTGGCTCATAAAATTATGCCTGCGCTCTCCGTTTGTATAATCCCGGAAAAACACGGGTTCGTTCGCGGTCGTAGTACTGAAGCCAACCTGTTAATCGATTACCACTTCATTTTGGAATCTCTAGGGGTAGTAAACAAACTTTATGTAAAGGTGATTTTATTATATTTCGTCTGATAGCACAGCTTGTAGGGTGAGAAATAGAGGACCACTTGGTATCATCTTTAGCAACAAGAATCTGAGCCATCGTTACCTTAGCTGTTACTGCATTATCATTTTCATCGAGCTCTGCTTGTTCGTCGTCAACCTCATTTTCACTTGCAATAAATGTGTGGTTAAATTCTAAGTCGGATTCTGAGTCATAATCGAGGTTATTATCATCGTCATTCTCTCTGTCTGATAAATTAGCCAGAATTTTTTTCAATTCTTTTTAACTAAGCGGCCTTTTGGGCATTGTAATTGCTTTTCCAATGCAAATTTTCCACAAAATACAACGAACATAATAATAATTCCAACACAAACACCTAGTAACTGTATCAAACTTTATTTTCAGCACAAACGCATATACTTATGACATGCGCAGTATGCAATTCAAATAAAACAAATAAATACTGCGCTCTATGTTCAAGGGACACATGCGCCCGTTTGTGTTGCAAAATGCGATATTATTTTTTATGCAACTTCATAGCTGCCAACATATTTTATTTTATGATAATGGCCTAGAAAGTCCTTTACTTGAAGATTACTTAAAATCGCAACTTTATACTTTGAATAGTCTGGGAGATATGCACCAAAGTTAGAAAACCTGCCGATACACCCGCACATTAAACCGTATTATGGAACCCATAAGGAAAAATTACAAGAGGCAGACATTGGAGACATGATGAAGGACAGTTACAGAGAGAAGTGTAGAGTCAATGCCGGATTAGTAAATTACTTTGAAAACACATTTATTACACTAACATTTCTCTAAGTATTTATCATTATTTATAAGTACACTGGCAAAAACCTATAGCTCTTGTTATTAATTTAACCGTAGGGTACACACATTCTTCCATTTCGATCTGTAATTTTGTTTATATACAATGAGTTGCCGGATTGCTGTCGCTGGAAGAAAAACTTTTTCATTACAGTATTAGGGATTACATTCGTTTTCCGAACTGTCTCACTAGCCTGAGAATGTTTTTGCTGTGAATAAGAACAATAGGATATTACTTATGAGGTATTTCGGTTGCTTATATTGCCGATCACATATACCATATTCACCTAGCACGACGACACACACAATAAATGTAATTAAATATTAGCACAACATTAAAAGAAAAATTCTGTTTAAAATTCACAGAAAACTTATTTGACGCACTATTCAAGAAATATTTCAAAAATTCAAATGCTTTTATAACGAGTATTTTTTATGTAACGGTATTAAAAATTTTCGCTATTTGTGACATAACATAGTACTCGTATTGCCTCATTTTAATTTCGCTTACTGGTAGGTACAGAGTTGCTGTATTACGATAGCTCTAAAACCCAACTATAATGTAACAACTGTAACAAAATGCTGAACGGCTCATATTCGTAATGGGACTATTTGACATAAATAGTTCAATGGCTGTATGAATTTAATATCTTACATCTGCGATGCTTCAATATAGCTCGTTGAAACAATAACTTTTGAAACAATGTAAACGATATTTACGCAGAACAAATTTGGTTTCACAATCGACATTCGCATGCCTTGTGACTGACGCAATTTCCGCCAGCAAAAGTGCGAAACGCTTGGAAAGTTGCTTCAGAATCCCGGAACAATCGATACCGTTTGGTTTGCGTGCCGTAGGTTGAGCAACATTTACCTATGCACGGTCAACACACCTGTTTTATTTTCTATTCCACTGCAACGTCAACAAAAGTGTTACTCCGTTCAACAAAATAGTACATCGTGTTATTATCCTAAGTTGTCGTGTATGCTCCACAATTTCGTTGATTAATGTAGTGCAGTAATGTGAAAAATGGGTAGTTTAATTTTCGGACAGGCCTATGTTAAAATACATATGTCGCGCACGCAATGTTATAACGTATTTTAGCATGAGAGTGGAATTTTATTTATTTGACAGAACTAATAAGCGTAATTGTTTTAATACAAGTAAAAGCCGTAACCAAAGTATTTTATTATGTTTATTATATCTAACAATAAGTTAATAGAAATTCACCACACTGATCCCTGGAACAAAATTTCCGTTGTTGCTGAAATACGATAGGTGATTTTGGATTTTTCAGTAATATATTTCTTCACAAATAACAAAAGTAGCTTTTTTAATGCTCTGTTGATGGTATTGCGTCCTGGTTGCGTGTCTTTTTTTGTTAAGCACCAATAAATGCTACATATGTACAATAACCGTTCCTGGTACCGCCCCTCTATTGCCTTTTCATCATGATATCTTTCATATCTTACATCATTCAGGACTTTAAAAAAGAAGGCAAGAAACTAAATTTTAAACTTACGGCGAATTTGCTTTTTGCACTTTTGATGTACAAAACGATTACAAATTGTATGTTCACCTGCACCTGATCCAAACTTAACATCAAAAGTCACAGTGAATAGACCAAATCGAATTCCTACTTCGGATGAATTCAGTCACCCTGGATCTAAGTGCGGATTTACATTTTCCGCAATAGATCAAATCTTCACATTAAGACAAATACAAAATAACAGTTACGAACAAAACTTGGTCCTACATATGCTCCATATTGATTTTAAGCAGGGATATGACTCGATCTCGAGAGAAAGATTATAGGAAGTCCTTGTAAAATTAGAAATACCAACAAAACTAATTAACCTGGTGAGAAAGACGTTAACAAATGCAAAGAATAGAATCTTAATAGATGGCAGTTACTTGGATCAGTTTAGGGTTGGAAGAGGCTTAAGACAAAGCGATCCCCTCTTGACAAACCTATTCAACCTGGTATTGGAAACAATAATAAGAGATAGCAAAATGCAAACAACAGGTTCGATTTACTATCATAAAGTACAGTGTATTGCTTACGCAGACGATGTAGTCCTCTTAACAAGGTCCAAAAAAGAACTAGGAAAGGCTTTAAGGAAATCTGAGGAAGAAGCATTTAAACTGGGTTTGCTGGTAAATAAAAAAAAACAAAATATACGGTAGCAGACATAACAGATCAGAACAAATATGTCAAGTTCAATGCAGGGGAAAAAGACTATGTATTTGAAAGACCCCACCAGTTTGAATATTTGAGAGTAACGATAACAACAAAAGATCAAGAAGGGAATGAGATAGATAAGAGAATTCTGAAGGGAAACAAAGCGGCGGGGTAGTTGGCAAGAATATTAAAGGCGAAAACCCTTTCGAGAGCAGTCAAGATGGGAGCATATGAGACCATTATAAAACCGATGGTTTTATATGCCAGCGAAACTTAGATAATGACAAGAAAAGACGAATAAAAGCTGGAAATGTGGGAAAGGACAATTTTGAGGACGATACTGGAAGGCAAAAGACAACTGAAGGTGAATGGAGAAGACGCACGAACAGAGAGGTAGTGAGCCTATACAAAAAACCAATAATAACACAGAAAGTTCGAGCATTGTAGTTGAGACATATTGCCCGAATGCCGGACCAGAGGGATGCTAAGGAGGTTTTATATGAAGGGTAAGGTGCGAAAAAGAGAAGAGGAAGACCAAAGAAAAAGTGCTGGCAAACGAAGTGAGAATGAGAACGAAAATGAGATAGGTGTAAACAAATGGGAAGAAATAGCAACAAATAGAAACAAATAGTAAAGAAAATAGAAACCAAGGGCTCTCGAGGCCTGCAGCGTAGTTGTATCTTTTGCATGTACACATAATGTATATCATTACATTAATCGGTAAAAGACGGCAATATAAATGTTTCGAGAATATATCACAAAAAGATATGAATAAAAATAAAATAAATAGAATATAAAAGCACACCGTTTTTGTTTCCGTTCTTTTGTGGTGTGTCCTACCTAGTTATAAATCATTGACTGACCACGGGCGTAGGTGTGTTTTAGTGTGTGTAAAGTGTTCCATGACTGATCAACCTTTACTGCCCAACCCATAAGAAGGCAACCAGTGTTGACTTTTTTGAATCGTATCGAGAGAATTACCCACCACCCCGAAAACGATCGATCTCAAACCAAAGATCAAGTTGCTCCGAGAGTGATTCGAACCATCTACCGTAGAGGCCCACTGCTCTAATCACTGCGCTATACCGGCGTTTAGTGCTTGTTTTAGTATAAGGTAACTTTGCATTAGGTTTCCCTTCATTTGCTCACCCGTTGCACCCGTATAATTAAAAAAAAAGTTATATAGGCTATGCTATTATCAATCCAGAGTTGCCTTAGCCATCATTAGAAATTGTTCTGCATCCGAATACTGTCTGTCTGTACTATACTTCAAAATTGGAACAATAAACGACATTATTTCCACAATTTTCAATCACTAATAATAATGTAACAATTAGGCTTGGTATGTGTAGGCCCTAAACTGTACACTATAAACGATGTTGAAGCTAACATTTCCTTAGCAAGAGAAATACCCACCACTAGCGAAAGCTAATACATAAATGCTAAATGAAATAGATATTTACCGGAATGTTGGGGTAGGGGTATATGAGAATTCAATTTAGGTTTTTAATTGAAAAACGGCATTCAAGTAACAAATTCAATAAAAGAATTAAATTGCACATCAATTTTAATGATATTTTGTAGTTTCTTTGTATAATAGAAACTAAAGCAGTTTATATAAATGAGAATAGTCCAATTGATCATATTTCACAAATGTTTGAACTATGTAATATACGTTATTTGTCAACATTTCTCTTTGTGCATTGAAAATTATAACATTATAGAACGAAATTTCAGCTTATTATCATCTGAAAATTTTAATAGCTGTGTGAAAGTAACATAGATAATATTGATGACAAAGGGGATATGCTAAAGTTACTTCCTCGTTATAACTAGTTAAACGTGCAAAAAAAACGTATAATTGGGAATGGTGAAGTTATAAACTTTCAAACAGGCGTCGTCGGTCCTGTTATGATTTGGCAGCTGTTGCATACAGTGATAAAAGTCGGGCTGATTGACTGACAACCTTAATGAATCACAAACGTATTGGATATCAGACAGATCGGGATTTACACTAACGTTTGTAATGAAGATTTCATATTTCTACGCCACAGCGCTTTACTTTAATTCGCAATTTCAGTAAAAAAAAATTGATTGGCAATAGCCTAGCCGGGAAGCTGTTCTGCTACATTCGATTCTGAAAAGCATACCAGGACGTTTGCAGTTTGCGAAACAAAATCTGACATTTTTTTGAGGTTATTTTAAACTAGTACCCTTTTAGAATTACGATAGTGTCTACAATTTATATACGCTACGCGTGCGGTTGATCGGCCGAAGAATCTCCTTCGGCCGTCAGCATCCGCCATCAAAGTGACTAAAATGTAGACCCTCTAACAATTACTCAAAAAGAAAAAATTGACAAAGAAAACAGAAGTTCCAAGTAGAGTTAAATGTTTGAAATGTGGTGGACAGTAGGTATGTTTGAAAACTTCAACAAAACAAAGTATTCGCAAAAAAACTGAACAGAAGCAGAGTAGGTACATATAAATAGCTAGTGTTTGCTGCTGAAACATATGCAGCTATGTATTTTTCCGGTAATGCTGACTATCTATATTGTATTTTTGAAGACAGCGTTCTGAAATACGAGACGAACAAATTCAAAAGGGTTGCGTAAATTCCTATGTATTACGATAAAGAAAATGAGATATCACCCTTAATCAATATTATATGAATTCATAAATTTCTTAATAATATGCTATTGTTTACTTCGCATTTGCTTATTATGTGCCTTACATTTTGCGTATACATTGTAGAAGGTTTATTAACGTTTTAGTATGTCGAACTCTAAATCGGGGTATGATATTACCACTTCAACTATGCTTGGTACCGCGCTGGAGGTCTGTGATTTCTGTATGGGTAATCTCCATGGTTCTGTAGGCCCCTGTGAACTCAGGATGACTGGAGTGACAATCTTGTCTGATCCAGTATCACTAAATGGCTTGGTGATTACTACTTGGTTGGTGTCCTCAGAAGATGTCACGTTGTTGTCTTTTGACGGATCGTCTACCCTGTGCGTACCATCGGTATCAGTTACTTCTACATATTAATTTGTAGAAGTACTGTGCACTAAGCGGTATCGCATCTGATGGGCATGTTTGCGCCTGGGAGTGCCATTTACGTCCACACTATAAGAAGAAAGCCCTGTTTGTTCTATGATATTACCAGCACATGAACCTAATGGATTATTCACACAAACAGCCTGATTTTCAGTAAAATTGTATAAATGAGCAGTCGTGGTTTAACTTTAGATCCCACTGTGATTTTTTCATATTTCTTGCGAAATCAGGTTTCAATTGACCGAACAACGTCCTTGGACGTCTAGCCAACATTAATTCACTGGGGGATCTGTTAGTAGATATCTGCATTCCTGCATGAAAATAGGAATTTGTACAGACAAGGTACAAGGAATTGGACAATTCCTTGTCACTAGTGATCATTCGTTCTTTAAATATACGTACCGCACGTTCGGCCAATTTTTTCGATTTCGCATGATAGGACGTCACTTCAATATGAATTGCATTGATTTGGTTACAAAACTGTGTAAATTCGTCAGAAGTTAACTGAGGTCCATTGTCCGAAATGATAAAGTTTGGAAAACGGAATCGCAAAAACATTTCTGTTAGAGCACTGATTGTGGTTCGCGATGTAATGTTTTTAACCGGTATGATTTTTAACCAGCGACTGTAAGCGTCTATAATGCCTTCAAAAGGAGCAGCAAAATATATCTGTAAGAAGCGCTCTTATCATTCTGTTTCGATTCTTCACACGATGGGCACGTTTTGATGTAGTTTTCTAAGTTCAAGTCAATCTTAGGCCAATATACGTGATATCGAGCTATATATTGCATTGCAATGATTCCGGGATGACCATCGTGTAACATTTGGATAATTTCATATCTAAGAGATTCGGGTATACAAATTCTGCCATTCCATAACAATATAGAATCTTCAACACAATTGATCTCGTTTTCATAATACGGCAAACACTCATCTATAATATTTCTCTTCTCTTGCCAGTATGTGAGTAAATATCTCACCACCTTTTGAATAAATTTTGTTTTTCGCAATTTCATCTCGGAGTCTTCGTTTGTTAATAGGAAGATGACGTAAACTAAAATGTAAGAAATGACCCCTATTTGGTAGTCCTTCATCTTCAGCGTTAGATCGAACAGCATCATTCAGCGGTAAACGATACAAAACGTCAGCCGCAGTATTGTCTTTATCAGGCAGATATCTAATCGTATAATCATAACTATTTAATAATATGGCCCAACGCACAAGTCTTTCTACTTTGGGATTTCTGTATTTTCACCAAAAACTCTTTTCAACGGCCTATCATCAGTACGAAAAATGAAATGAACACGAGGCCTAACGCTTCTTTGTCGGTTACAGCTTCTAATAGTCAAAATGTAACGTTGACTTTCATTCGTTCTTTGAACGTTTTAGTTTGTGTGATATAGTCAAATTATCCACGAAATTCATGTTGTGCAGGACTATTCCCATTCACGAAATATTGATTTCTAGAAACGCAAATTAGAAACTGACTGAAAAGCTTTTCTGACATATCTAAATTGGTATTATCTTTTTTTATGTTTATTAAGTCGTCTAAACTGCACATTTTCAAGCTATGACTTAGAAAGATATTGCTGTGCTTGCACATTCTTGCAATTAATGTAATCATTTTTTACGTAATGGTGTGGTACCTTTCAAAACACATAGGGGCTCTTTGCCACCTTCAAATAATATATTCTTGAGAGATTTGTGCTAACAATAGATGTCAAATCTATGTGAGATATATTTTTGCTTAGATAATTTTTAAATGACCAAATGCACTATCAACCATTTGAAACCTGGTATTATAGCAACCTTATGTCACACCTTATGTATTGTCACTAATGCTTTAAGAATCACCTGGCGTGGTTTATTGTTTCGTAGTAACATAGATATTAAAATAAAAATATTAAAACATATTTTACTTACTACGGACTATATAGGAATTTAGGTTAGTTTCAATGTTCATAGTCGATCATACAATGTGCAGTGGATTTTATAATCACGTGTTATAATTTTTAATTTAATATATTGCTATTTCAGAAAGGATTTCAGTACGATGTATGTACATACGTATTGATATCGGCTAATATTACTTTCAGGGAAAAATTACGTTACCACACATATTGTGGGTATCACGTATAAGTATTGCGGAATTCACTTGAGTACGTGCCCTAAAATGGCTTGTTATAAGTTTCAACTTTTTGTGTTGTTACTACTCCGAAGTAGAGAACGGTAACAATGACAAAGTTCTTATATCGAGCTTCAGTCATTGTTCGGTTAACGATCATCGTTGAATTGGTGTGGTCTGCGGGAAGCTCGCCCACCCAGCCAGTGTCGATCCTTTTCGTAATCGACTTCTGAAATAATAAAGTTTCTATCACAATAAAATCAGTGACAATGGGTAAATTTTACAGTCTTCATTTCCTTTGAAATTTAATAAAGCTGCCATGCAAAGACGTTATGATAGAAAATTAAAAAAAAAGATATTTAGTAAAACTATCAAAAAGAAGAGATATATAAAAAAGGTTATGTCGTTTTCTGTTACGACCAGATGCAAATGCAAACTTGGATTTTATTATAAAGGCTACTTTCCACAAAATAGCTCAATTATCTTAGAAATTAGCTTTAGTTATCCGAAATAGCTAACTTCTCGAAACTTTCCTGAAATGCGATAGACCTCAAGAAGTGGTACACCGTCGCAGTCCAAATTATGTAAGCTTTTAAATGAAATATTATTTAACTCCTAGCGTAATTCAAGAATTTTGGGGTTGGCGCACCTGCAGCCAGAGGGTTTATACCCTACAGCTCTCTTACCGACAAATTTGCTACATATGTTCAAAACTTTTACATCGGTCATGATTTCATCGTTTGTACATGTATTTATTAACATTATACTTAAATATACTTAAGCATATGTATACTGCAATGTTACAAAATTGATAAATTGAATTTCTAATGAATTTTAATAATAATAGATTTTTGATTCCTTTTTGTTTATGTTAGGTTTACACAAGCCGGCCAACTTCAGAATGACAATTACCTGAAACTTGCTAATTTAATTACAATGACTTAATCAAGAAATTGTAACCTATTTAAATAATATCGAAAAACCTGTTTGAAAATATAATTTAGCATCCTTGTCACTCGTTCTACTCCTTCCAAATGTTTCTCACTACACCCTTCCAACCACCTTTTTTTCCACTCGTTTTCTTAATATCCTTTTTTTAAATTTCACTCACGGACACTTTGTTGACTTTTCAATTTGTTGATTGTGTTATAATTCCTTGATTCTTGAATTTAATATATCTTGCAGGTGGACAATTTCGGTGAATCTAAAGTATTTTAAAGAGAAAAAGAAAAAAGAATATATAAAACATTTCATCATTAATATTAGTTTGTGAAATAAATAAATATATAAAATTTTTACTTGGGAACATTGCTCGATCAGGGTTTGTACTGTAAATATCAAATAGATCCTTGCGTGAAAAACCTGAAGATCATTAGCTTTTCATCCGTTAACAGAGAATGTTGTATCGCTCTGCTTGAAATAATCCTGCCATTTTTCATTAATATTTTTAAAATTGATGTACAAACAGGTCACAGAAACAAAATCAATGTGTACACAATTTTACGTATTAAGTTGCAATTACAAAATCTAATATAGGTAGTCAATATGATGACGTAGACTTTACCAGATTTTTCGGTCCTATGACGTTGGCATTATTCTGCCAAAATCGACGTCATAATGACTGGCTAGCTGGAATAAAATAGAAATGATTAAATAAATGTATAAAGTAGTTTTAGAGAAAAACCTTTACCATCTTGAGTTGATATTTCATTTCATTTCATATTATTTCATTTTATTGTCCAACAGATTACTAGTTACAGGGCAAAAATATTTACAGAGTGAGTACATACCAAAAAGAAAAAGATAATGCAAAGATATTTAAAATAAAAGAAGTTGTAAAAATCATTAATAGTATTATGAAAAATATCTTCAGACCACACTTGAGAGGCATACTCCAACTTGTACACAACGAAGCTAAAGTATAATGTTTTCAAAAGCTGTATACTTTGAAAAGATGTACAGGAACGGATGAGAAACCACAATGTTTTAGCGAAGCTCATAGATTGGTCAAAAAGTACACCAAGATCTTGTACTGTTTCAACTATCTGCAATACATCATGCTTCAACAAGTACGCGGAAGTAATTGGATGATTTTTTCTAGTATATGAAACAAAGCAACATTTACTAATATTTAATTTAAATTGTGTTTGGTACACCATTCGGTCATGTATCGATATTTTTTTGCAAGTTAAGGCGTCACCGGTGTTAGCAATTGCATTATAAATTTTAATATCATTAGCGTAAGCCAGAACTGGAAAAGAGAAGTGCTGCAACAAATCGTTAATGTACAAAACAAAAAGCAAAGGCCCTAAGTTGGATCCTTGCGGAATACCGGAAGTAGGAAGGAATTCGTAAGACCTAAAACCATTATAATGTACATAGTTAATCTATTACTCAAATAGGATTCCATAAGTTGCAGGAAAGATGCAGTAAGACCAAAGCCATTTAATTTTCCAAGTAAAATCCCGTGGTCAATGCTGTTGAAGGCGCTACAAAGATCCGTATCACATCATCCTGACCCCGCCTGTCCATCTCCCCATAAATGAATTGTAAGATATTGACAAGGTTACTAACCGTTGGCCGCCAACGAACAAAACCATGCTGATAAGGTGAAATGAAAGACTTAAGACGTTCGTATAGAAGGTGAAATAAAAAAATTTCTAAAGCATTGGCGAAGTTGGACAAAATGGATGTGGATCGGTAATTAGCAACTTCCGATTTTCAACCCTTTTTAAATATGGGATAATATGCCATAAGTCGGTGTTTGTACAGATAAATTAATTATAATTGCTAAAGGTTTAGCAAGAATCATTCTAGCATCTCTTAGTAAAAACGATGGAAGTAAGTCATCTCCTGGAGAAACGTGACATTCAAGGTAATATATAAAGTAAAAACTTAAGGAATTATGTATAAAGGCATTTTCCACTATATTTATACTTGCGCAACTATAACCTTTATTAGGTGAAACAAATACGGTTTGAAAAAAATTTGAAAAAATGTGGAAGTATACAAATATTATGGCTTAACTATTCCTATGGCCAAGTTAATTGTTGTTTAATAAAATGGTATATACACAAGTTATAGGTCTTGTTAAAAAAATACTTTTAAGCCGCCTATTTAAGAGTGTTTTCTTTTAAAATATATATATTCGCACGTTCTGATTCCACTTGATAGTATACATATAGTGATATCCGCATTACTAAAGAACAAAAGTCGAACCTGAAATAAAGTATTATTAAGTCCAAGTAATTTAATGTTTTCCTCATTGTTCATATGGATATGTAGAGTTAGGTAAGACGGAGGACTGGGCAGGTTTTTAATCGCCCATCTATCACTTCTTGTATTGCATTCTGCATATTCTTCTCATCCCAATCCTGACGAGTTGAAATCTGTATACCACGTTGGCATATTGAAGGAATTGTGTAGCTGTAGTAATATTGAGATATTATATTACCTTTTAAATTATGTGCATTTTACAAAGCAAAGTTATTACCGCGTCATAAAAAGCTTGTCGGGTACAACGAGGTACCCCATTTTGTCAGAGCGCTTGCTGTCCCATTTTACCCCACAACTACATGTTCGCTGATAATGCCCATTGATCATACAAAAAATTAATAGAATCCATTTGTTTTCTATATGACTGGGTAACTAAAATAATTCAAAGATTTACTTACCTTATAAAAATTCTACAACATTTGGGCAGACACTCACAATAAACCACCGTCTCACTTGAAAGGTTAGCCAATCTCTCAAATGCAGTGTATGTGGAGCCATCTACTAAGGTTTTGGACTAGTGTTCAAGGATATGAATTCCAAGCGGATTCTTGTGACAACCTGGTTCAAATGACCATTACCCCGTTTTACCTGACACGGGGTAGTCAGGTAAACACTCCCCTACTTGTATTTAAGTATATTACCACGTTATTTACATAATAACTGTCTAGCAATATAAATTTAGGTGGCGAAAGAATTTTTGGAGACGTTTAGTTATCTTTGTGGTTCCATAGCTATAGTTTGTTAAAAAAAGGAAAACTAATATAGACTGCTTTAATCGAAATTCTGTCTTCGAAGATAAGAAAAAATAAAGTAATAATGTATTGTAGTGTTTAAGAGTCAATTTACTTTGAAAGAGGTTGTATATAAAAGTAACAGCGTATTTGCATTTTTTTATTACATGACCGTATGGGCTTTGTTTACTTTAAAAATATAAAGGGATCTACAGCTGCGGTCGGGCTCATAAGGGTTTCGTAATACTACAATATCCCTAGGTAGGCGGTATCCAATATATGATACAATCCGTGCCACGAAGGGACGTGGAAAATTTATATTAATCTCTAAAAGAGAAAGGATTTGTTGTGATAACACCTGCACATATGTACTGCAAATATTGATCTATAAGACCGAGAAACGTCCACCTAGAAACTTTAAAAGCATTCCACTAGATTTAGTAAGTATTAAACATTTTTGAGTTACATAAAATAATCAAGAACAAACATTACTTCTGATTTAAATGTGCCCACATTCAAAGCTACTAAACGTATGTACCACCAGTTCTGCGGAGAACGGATTGTATTCCGGAAATAAATAAGCTTTAGTATCTCGCATGCGAATTAGGTTGCGCGTAGATTGGTCCAATGTTGCGTCTTCTATTATACCGGATATATTTATGGCGACTGTTCTCCGAGATGTACAACCAGCAATTGCATATATCTTTTTCACGCTACTAAACCTCTAAATTTCATTATTTCCTTTTGTTAAATCTCCAGCAAGGATAAAAGGAAAGAGAAGATTTCACCCACTTCCTTAGTGACATACTGCTAGCGTATATTATCATTCTAAATTATTATTTCGGGAGATCTTTTTTTTCGGTTATTTATGTATAATATAATTTACAATAGCGAAACTTACAGTTTATGTATTAGCTCTTGATTATTATTGTGATGTCATATGATCACGTTTTCAAAAGCTACGAAGTATGTCTATTTCATAGCCATGATTCCTCCTTGTAAACAAAACAATCAGAACCGGTTATAAGTGCAAATCCATCAACCTTGAACATGTGTGAACATCACAAATAGATGGTGTTCAGTCGCAGTCCTGTATGATTGTGTTTTCTGTTGTGTGTCGGAAAATTGCTAAGTTTAAAAGTTGAATAACGCGTAAGCAATTGGGAAATTAAAAATTTCAAAAATTTCTGTGCTTTGAAATGCTTACTCCCAGTTAGGGGAATGGTTGCATGTCTCGTGCGCGCGTGTTTGAGTAGCACAGGTGGTTTAAACAACCAGATTTTTCGAAAAGATCGTCGTGTCAGTGTTCGAATGGTAGGTGAATCGGTAAACACTATCATCACCATGAATAATAAATCTCGTTAAAAGCAAGTCAAAATTCAAAGCTAAACTCATCATTCACCTCGATATCAATGGTGTACTTTTGTCAGACTGCCTTCAAGAGGGCCTAAGAGTTAATAGGCGTTATTATAAGGAAGTTTTGATAAAACTGAGAGAAAGAGTCAGAAGAAACACGGCATGAAGAAAAGAGTCTCATTCTTCATCAGGACAATTCGCCTGCTCTCATAGGACTTTCTGTGAAGGAGTATTCGACAGACAACCGAATTCTTGCACTTGAACATCCTCTATATCCACCCGATTTGGTTTTGACTTGCGATGCTATCCGCCGGATTCTATAATTCGTCCGTCCGCTACTGCTCTTTCAGGTCAGCTTGGGGAAGTGACTACGTGCCCAAAGATTGCGTACCTGATTCGGGTGGCCACAGGGCAGTGGCAGATAACATGTTGTATTGTTTCTTTGTCCTCCATATACAGTCATGCAACGAAATGCATCAGATATCCAGATTCTGTGTAGGTGCCTTCTGAGTCTGCAGTTACCTGTGAAAACACAAGTAATTATTTTAATCCTCCCACTGTCAAGTTCTTTTTCTACTTCTAACATGAATCGGTAAAATACACTCTTGCACATGTATCAAACCAAATGTTGAAACACTTTCCGTTTTGACCACAGACTAATTTTCTGTTTAGCTATCGAAGGTGAAGGTGAAGGTTCTGAACCCTGGAAATAATCCGCAGCACCCTTTTTGCAAGATTGCCTGCAAAAATCTAATTTCCTATAATGAGGGAATGGCCCAGATTAGTGATGTGTTGCTAGCCGCATTTCGTATATTTTTGCAGCCCCAGTTTCCCGCGCCAACCCCCCCCTGCTGTATTTCTCGCCTTAGCGCCCGTGCCACTTTTATCTTCTCCCAAATGTTAAGTCAGTGCTTAAAAGGATACATTTTGGATCAATTGATTCAGTAAAGAAGGAAATGACGGTTTTGTCGAAACAAGTAATAGAAATTGACTTCCTCCGCGACTTTGGCCAGTGGAGGACAATACTGCAGCGATGCATAAGCGCAAATAGGGAGTATTTTGAAAAGGACGAGCATTAAAATTGGAATACGAGGAATTGTTTTAAGAAGTCTCTTTATTTAATACACATACTTCCGATTCCTTAACTTAATAAAATATTGTCTACACATTGGTCAATTATAAGTATTCATGGTTACTTGAAGCCTAAAAGTTTCAAGAGCAAGTGAAGAATAAATTGGTTTCTGTAAACCCATTGTTTTAGTACCGTTACTATCTAGAGTGACTTGTGGATTCTATCAGATAATAAAGGAAAAGGAAAAAAATGTATATAGCTATGTATAAACACGAACGGGCACGGAAATAGAAAGAGAGGAACACTGAGATAATATTAAATGTATATCGGAGGCAGTGTTGCAAAATGTAAAAGGACGGGGCGAATATTACAATACGTACTTGTTGACTGTTTAGGCAAAGAACTAGAAGGAGGGGTCATTTATGAATGACATCGTTCATAAAGATAGAAACGGATAGACGAAGCAACGATTGGAAAAACAGGAATTTGAGGTTCTGAAATGATCACAATAAAAAAAGGAATGAGAAAAATTTCCGCTGAAGCGTGGCAGAACTTATAAGATGATATACCTGATAAAGTAAAGAAAGTTCAGCTAGTGTTCCTATTCAAAAAAAGCCTTATTTTCTATCAATACACAATACCAACAAATACCTTATCAGATATTCGTGTGTATTCATAGCGCACTTCTTTGTATTGTTGTTATATCAAATACTAAAAATATACTTGGAAAGTATCTATTTAAATGCCTATGTGGGTCAAATTTCTATATTAGTAGGTCTATTCTTATCCTTCGAAAATGTGGAAACAGATAGCACCTTTAACCTGAATACAGATCTGTATCATTCATGATTATTCAATCAAACGTACACAACATATTAAAACGAATTGAAAGCAATGGTGCTGAATTTTTGCACTAGAGCTTTTATATTCAATCAACTAAACCCATGAAATATAAGTGTGCGTAATAGTGTATTAAGAATTCTGTTGTACTTTATAACTATGTACCAGATAGCAGCTACTGAAAATACAATAAATATAATAAAGCATTTCTTACTATATTTACTATTGCTGTTCTCCCCTAAGCTGGGTTAGATCTTTTACCATTAGTCGCTTACCATTGATTAATTATGTATTTGAAATAACAACCGACCTGCCCAGTAAAGTTTGTCTCTATATCTCATACCTCATGTTGGCTACGTGATATATTTTCTGCTACTAAACTTCCTAGCTATTAGTGTATGCTTTTCTTTAAAAAACTTGTGGTAGATATACAAGCACGATTTATATGTGTTTTTGGATTCTTTGTTGCGCAAATAGTATATCCTAAGCATACCGGCAAGGCAATTTCTTTTTATTCTTAAGAAATGTTGTAGGGAAAGCAATTCAGATCCTTTTAATTTCACATTACCTTTAGGTAAATCAATACACGATCCTCGTGCTCAAAATGTACTTGAACATATCGATATTATCTATAGTTTGCAGTCCTTTCAAATAAGTATATCCTTAAGGAGAATAGTGCAGATTGTATTTATAATATACTGAAGGTAATATTCTTATTATTATAGAAAAAGTAACAAAGAATTACATAACCTATGAAGCTTTACCTTTAATAACTCTTCGTGTTTCAGGAAAATGTGTATTTTCCTAAATAATAATGAAAATTTTAAGAGATTTAAGTTTTCTGTTACTTATATTGATGTTTATTAGCCCCTTTCTGATATATAAACATTGTAACGGTACAATTTTTAAAAGCATTTAATATGGAGCTGTAAACTGAATTTATTTGCATTTACACGGCGCACGTGAATATGATCAATAAAGAACGTAAATGGTACCTACATAAGGGCAATTCGCATAGGTACTTGATTTAGAAGTACACTACTACTACCTGCTTAAGAATTCAAATGGAAGCAATTTACCGTTTTGGCATGGATTCAGAGTTTACACGATAGCAGCTATTTACAGTGCAATTCTTTATTCCGAATTTAAGAAAAAGAAAATCGTAATATATGTGGGATGCGAATTTCAGCGCGGAAAGAGTATGTTAACTCCATAAAGTTTATGTAAATGTAAATATAGAATATTTACTAGCATTCGAAAATTGAATCGACATTCCAATGTTCATAAGCATCCTTTGCCAAATATTGGTGATTTATCCAGTCGGATATATGAGAGCAAAGAATTTACCAAACTTGATATCTTATAACGTATCGACAAATACGTCCTTTGTTTGATTCAGTGAAACTAATAACATTAGCACACAAATGATGTTACTGGTCTTCATTCGATTGATTATTATTGGTCTGCTTTCGAGATTATATACAGATTAAGGATATTAATAGGTCAGAATATTAGACAGAAATTCGAAAAATATTAAAATATTTTCAAGAAACCGTTTAGCAATTAAGAAGGGGAAGTGGGACATTTTAAGAAATCAAATTTTTCTGGTATCTTATTGATAAACACATGGTTATCTGAAACTTACACATATGCCTAAAAAAGGCAATTGAGACTGAAACCGGAAAAACAGAATTACTAAAATTAGTCTTTTCTCGGATTAGTAAACTACTGCAATGAATATACGAAAAACGCCCTACTTGTTACTTTGAAATTGCGAATCAGTGTAAAATAAAGAATAAAGAATTTTATTGAGCTACTGAAAGTATGGAGCTGTTAATTTACTGAAATAAAAAATTATTTTCGTAGTTTTAGCACACTATAACCCAAAAATATCAATTAAATTAACTATTAATGCTTCAGCTTATGAAGTAGGAGCGGTTATTTCCAATATTTACCTTTTGGGGAATTGTCTATAAAGCTCAAACGTTATCGATACCACCAAGTGTCTCTTCGTAAATATACAAGTAGGTAATGGAAATTATTTTTGGTGTTATACGGTTTGTTCAATATTTATATATAAAGAAAATCATTTGAATGACGGGTTGTAAGTCCTTTCTAATATAAATCTTCAGACGGAAAAAGGGATTTTTGCACTATTCGTTAATCAGTTGCAATATTCGGCATTAGTTTTATCAAATTTTAAATAAGAAATAACGAAAGTGCTAAAACAATTAACAATAAAAGCGCCATTATAGGCTCATGGCCTCTTGTAGGAATCATCACACACACTATTGCTTAATTGTTTTCACACTTTCGATGTTGCTTATGATAGGTCATCTACCGGAACTGACAGTTCGTGTATTGTCGGAGCTGAATCAGTGTACTGGCTTACCCACCTCTGTTGCGACATTGACTTGTACCCTTAGATGGCACATATCTTGACTCATAAAAACGATTGGAATGGATTGCAAGGTTTGCGCCGCATAAGCGATGAAAATGGGTTCAGCATTCGGGAGGACACTGAAGATCCCTAGCAGGTCGAAACTCGACTCCGTCTTTATTGCGTGCACACTTTGCATGACTTTTGCTTGGTATGGTTATGCCTACAGGAGCCAATACGCCTATAATGGCATTTTATCGTTTAAATTTTAAATGGGAAATAAGATATATAACAGATCGAAGAAAAATACTGCGAAGAACAATCGTGAATCGTTGAAATTTAGTAGATCATGTTTGGGAAGCTTCTTATTTAAGTCATATTCAGGACTATATCTATTGACGATAAATTGATTAAAGAGGAAACGCGAGAAAAGTTCAATTACGAGTAAAATTATATATATTTATCTGCATTATTTGTTGTATAGAAATTACCTAATGCCAATTAGAGTTTTACCTATTTGTTTACAACATACAATCGTCGCTGAACTACATCGAAGTCACATGGGAATTTTCAAATGTAATTTGATGTAGTTTGATGTTAGTCGATGTCTATTCCAGATAAATTGAGGCGTTATAACAACTGATATTGATATTGAGAACTATTTTAATAATTCCAAAGCTTTTAAATTGAATGCATTTCAGTCAGTTTTACTAAATAATGGTATAAGATTTCAAAGTTTCCCCACCATCCGGCAACCAATGATGCCACTGAAAATATAGTTAAAACAACTATTAAAAGTCCGTGTTGTCAGGTATGGGTAGTAATTTAGCAACTTAGTAATTTAGCATTTCACAGAGGGTAGGTACCAGTGGCGACTTGTATCTT
This sequence comes from Osmoderma eremita, assembly GCA_031763485.1. NCBI lineage: Eukaryota > Metazoa > Arthropoda > Insecta > Coleoptera > Scarabaeidae > Osmoderma > Osmoderma eremita. The sequence continues at coordinate 1,090,826 of JARFOC010000408.1, read as the reverse complement.
CACACTAAAGGAGTTTGAGTTGTTTCAGAAATATCTGTTGTATCATCAGCAATTATGGCAGCAAACGCAGCTGTAGAAACCTCACTTTTTATATGTTTTTGACAAACCGCTAACATACTATCCAGCAGTTGGTCTTGAATTGTCTTAAAAACATTATCGCTATCAACGTGCTTCTGAATTGCTCATGCTGTACATTAAATCAATTAACTCCGGCATTGTTTGATGACGTCGATTTGTCATGGCCGCGGAGCGCCAATTCAAATTCTCAACAACATTATTTATACAATGAATAATTTTTGACAAAATATATCCATTTTACTCTACCTATTCATTATGTTTCTGAATTCACTGGCCAGAAGCGCTATCTACTTGAGTGACTGTTCACTCGACTGATATTCGTGAGAACGGTCATGGTATGGGTTTTATATTCACGGTGTCTTTAAATACATTCCTGCAAATATACCAAATTTGTTAAAGCTCAGCATTGAAGGGTACCGGGAGAAGTACCGATCACCGATTGCGACCGACTAAAAAATCGATCGCCGCACGGGGATTCGAACCGTCGACATCCCTCACAGATGCCTAGCGCTCTTACGACTGCCCTATCCCGCTGCTTTTATTTTTGATTACCACGTTTCCAAAATTTAGCCCGTGTCCTTATATACCAGCCGCTACTGGTAGATATTATTACATGATTACTATGAAAATTGTCTTCTTTGCTGCAGTAAACGATCAGAAACACGAGCATAGGTGAGATATATACATTGCAACAATATTTGTAAATTAATGTCACATACACTGTGGAAATTAAACATAAATTCAGTAATTCTTTTGAAATTAATTTTTCGGCAAAAATCTCGAGGGAGTATGACGATTTTAACTTCCGTAAATATTTTCAGCCTATTTTTAGATTTCTTTGTCTCTTGATTTTTACGTTATGACGTCATCGGCTTTTTTTAAATGACAACCTATATTTAGTGGATGGATTTTTTTGGGAACATGGCGTTATAAAGAATCTTCCAAAAACTGGACGTCCGGTGCCATTAAATGTACAACTTGATGTGCTATTAGTCATTGAAAACAATCCACATTCAAGTAGTAGAAGCATTACTTTGGACCACAATATAAGCCACACTTCGGTTCTAAAACATGAGTTGTCAGAAGATGACTTTGATCATGGGCAAGAATTTTGTGAACAAATGATGGAAACTTGTCTTCGCGATCCAATGTTTTCCCAGCGTGTTTTATTTTCTGCAGATATTGGGCCAAGGAAAATCCCCATTGGATGCAGGAAATTCATACCCAATATCTTCAGAAAGTTAATGTTTTACAGGCATTATGTGTGACAGAATCCTAACTCCATTCTTTTTTGAAAACAATTTGACTGAAGATAGATACCTACAATGTTTAGGGTTGGAATTGCTGCTTGCATTATTTCCCAATGCAAATAAACCTGACTTACCTAATAATATCGCTTGGTTACAAGATGGCGCTCCGCCTCATTACGCAATTAATGTGCGACGCTACTTGGACCAAGTTCTCCCAGGAAGATGGATAGGGAAAATAGGTCCCATGGAATGACCGGCTAGGTCTCCTGATCTAACGCCATTAGACTCCTTTTTGTGAGGGTACTTAAAAAGTAAAGTGTACAACAATCGACGCAATATGTTAGAAGACCTCAAGTAAAGGATTTAACATGAAATGAGGTTAGTATCACCTCAAATCATCGAGAATGTGTGAAATGAATTTTATAATCGTCTTGGGTATTCTCAGATGGTACAGGGTCGTCACTTTGAACATTTAGTGTACATGTAATTTAAAAATTGTTATTTCTGTGCTTATTTTTGTGTTTGATGTTATGATTAGAGTTTTTTTCTTCTGGTTACTTTGCTTTACTTTCTTTTTAGTACAATGTTTGCCTCACGAAGGCATTGTTATTGGTAACTTTGAATTGAGCAGATAATATTTTTTATTTCTTTCCAAAAAATTAATATGAATAGAATTTATTTAATTTGTACACTGCAAGTCATACGGCAAAACAATAAGTTAGAGTTCAATCTGGCATACAAGTTGTTTACTAAAGCTTGGAATTTGTATTACAAACAAGCAAAACACTTAAATATGCAGATTCTCATATTTTATCGGATTCCCATAGTATAAAAGATAGAAAGACATTTAGGTATTTTTCGAGAAAAACAACACATGCAGAGAGTTAAGTTATCGATCAGATTGTTTGCGATTCCAAGTGGACGGGGGTACTTATAAATCATTGGTTTGTCAATGTTTGATTAAGTTTGTCAACTGATGCTTATATTATCCCAAAATTAAAAAAACCCAATAAATGCTGTCGCCACATAGAAATTCATACACGTATTTATAATTATAATTATATATAATGTATATAATTATACAGAATATAAGGACATGTACATTCCTATAAAAATACTCATTATTTGATCTTAATAGAAATAGATACAAAAAAATTGAAATATAAAAAATGTTAGTTTACTTCTATAATAGGAAAAATGTTACAAATACCATGGGAATATACAATCCGCTCTGCCAACTTTAGTTTCAGTGCGATTAATTAAAAAGGCTCCAAATATTTATGTTAATAAAATGCCATACTCTGGCATACTCAAGAGAATCTGCATTAAAAAATTTCATAAATTTTAATAAAATCTCACTTGACGTAAAAAAATACAGATTTAATTAAATTCGCCTATTGTATTTGTGACGCAGCTGGCTCTCAGCTACGATGGGGCATAAAAAGGAATAAAATATCGTGACTGTTCAATTTGAGCGTTTGCAATTAGAAATTATATTAAATTAATGGTTCCACGAAGACGATCTTCGTGCAAGTTTATTGGAGCAATTAAAAAACTTATTAGGGGAAATTGACTCTCTTTTTAAGCCCTTCGTAGTTCTCCTCTCTACACTGGACGAGGAAACTTAATGAGGAACATCAAGGAAATCTACTTTACACAATCAATATGTGCTTCCGTCGAAGTTTCCTGGTAATAGCATGGTTATGCTACCTAAATAACGATTAAGGTCTGAAGATGATAATGGTTGTGGATTTTATTAACTTTTGTTCACTAAAGGTACCAATGTTTACGCATTTTCGATTTCTTTTTTCTGTTCATAAGTGGTATTAAGGAATCAAAAAATATTATTTTTTCCCAACTTTATAGGATCATAAGTCTTTTTAAAATTTTGAGATATAGATTTTTTAAGAAATATACCAAAGTTCAACATTTCTAGCAAAATTGATGCAACAAAATGTCACATTTCCCAACAAACATCTGATCATCTGATCAAGGAATAAACACTAAAATTGAAATGGTAGTGAAACGAATGGTAGGCTACTACGTTTAGTGCACTTTCATTACAATTAACTTGGAGTCAAATACAATTTTGTGGTAGATAAATCTTGTCCGAGAACAATAGCTCGCTTTTCGATTAATCATGTTATCAAAATAATTCATCTGATTTGGTTTTATGCTACTAATTTACTAAGGCAAAACGAAATCAAATTTAAGAATTATCAACGTGATCTTATCGAAGGAAGTGCATATTTTTTGATATACAAAATTTTTGATTTTAGCAATTTCTCTATTCTAATAATTAAGTGTCAATTTACTTTGTAGGTAGTGCTCGTCTCTTAATCCATCATATTAGCATGGTGGGTTCCACCAAATGATGATTTTTAGGTTATCTATCAACACCAAGAATCCAATGTTGCTGCATCTAAATCAAATAGTTTAGAAAGAGTTTGATAGAAATATGTGGAAATACAGGGAAATATTCTGGCTACATAACCTATACCTACAGCTGACTGAGGAAACCAACTTACGTCACTATTTTGTTAGCAACTCCCACAATTTTTATCAATGTTTTACTACTGAAAAGAAAAATAATGTTTGGTAACGATATCTAACAATTTACACAAGTTTATCAGATGAACTAATTGTTACCCAATAGAAGAACAAAATTGAGAAATTATGTTTTCAACATTCTTAAGAATTATTGTGATTTTTATATTAACTATCTATTATCTTTTGAATACTACAAAAAATATGGTGGTCTTAAATTAATGCAATATGTAACTAACCATGGATATAACACTCGTGTGCATCTTGTGAGTGAGTGTAAAAGGCTAACTTACGGGCACCGTGGACTACAAATGTTCATGTTCAGAAAATCTCATTAGAACACTAAACCTTTTTTATAAGCGGGTAAACCTAAACCTCGCCTGTGAGGCGAGTTTTTAAAAAAACAAGTTTATTTTTAATCAATAATCTTTTTTTTTATTGAAAAAAGTATTTAAATGTTTACATACAAAACAAAAAATAGTTCAATAATTTTTTTAAGTCCATAAAATAATCATTGTAAAGCGGACATAAATTTTTTTTTACAAAAAATTATTTTTGAAAATACATTGAACGTAGTATATTAAAATTCAAAAAAATACCTAAATTCACATTTTTCTTATAAGTGTTTGTACTAATTTTCATAAAAGCAAAAAAGTTTCAGCACGTTACTTTTAATTTGCTATGTGCATAAAAATTAATTCGGTCCTTTTTTCGTACATCACATTCATAGCAGTTTGGAGATCTATGTTCCAGGCAGTATGTTTTATTGCATTTTGCGCAATAATAAACACTCATACGCTGAATATAACTATTCAATAAGGCCATATTTATCATACCTTAAAACATGCATAATGGCCAACGCCTGGTTTTGCGGCTGCAGCTAGCATGGCCACACATCTGATCGTAAGTATCAACAGCACCTTTTGTTGCATTGTAAGAATCAATAATTACAGACTTTCTTGATACTGAGTTGATAGAAGGTTCATTGTGCATAGTTGAGATTAACAAAACAGTTTTATGAGGCCTTGCTTTATAGCCAACAAGAGTTAACATGTCATGGAAGCCAAACATGGATGAACCAACAAGACGAGATGTATTATGTTTGAACTCTTCTGGAATTTCTTTTTTGTTAGCTTTGATTGTTCTTCTGCTAATGGTATAGAAGTAAACCAATTATCTGCAGTTATGTTTCGGTTTGTTCCATGTATTGTTCTAGTAAGCATTTTACAATAATAAAAACCTAATGGTTCACTAACCGCTATATTTTCATTTTTCGCCAAATATGGTGAGGCGTCGAACATATATTTAGTTCTGAGATCGCAGACTAAAACAATTTTGATCCCATACTTCGCTGGTTTCTTTGGTATATACATTCTAAATGGGCATCGACCTCTAAATGTTAGTAGCTGTTATTGTTACATATGAACCTGCACTGCTGAATAAAAAACTATCAAACAATGTTTGATAGTGGCGTTCTAGGAACAGGTTTGTTCTCGGGGTGCTACGCTTGACATTATTTTTTCCTTTGTGGTTTTTCTGATGAGGATGGCAACTTGCAAACTGCCGAAATACGTATTCAGAATTCTTTACTCAACAAGGTGGTAAGCGGTATTTTTAAATTTATTTTAAGCCACCGTATCCTACACCTAACCTATATTAATTTGATGACTTTTCGTTTTAATAGAATATTTTATAAATTCATTACTTTATTCATAGCAACCCTGTACGCATTCGCATATTATTAGATTTGCAAAAAACTTATCTCCTGTAGATTAGATTGCCCATATATAGACATAGGCTGACAACCGTACTGACAACTACCTCCTCCTGCCACAGTATCAATTAAATCACTAACATTAAAAGGAGGTGGAACAGTTTGTAAAAGTTAGACTCATCATCAATCCTAAAACAGCACAAATTGATCCATGATAAATCCAGCAATTACGTAAAAATAAAACTGACACCACCATTGCCTCCAACCTTTGGATAAAGAATCGTGCCTATAAATACAAACTGCATGACCGCAAAAAAATTTAAAAAAAAAGAACAGGAGCAAATATTGTTGTTATTGGGTGTAAACCTTTTCGCGATCACTAGACATTATGGCTTTGGTGTATTTATTAGTCATGAGTGCATCTTTTATCAAATAATATATCTGCAAATTGTGATGAAGTTAGTGTAAATAGATTTACATAATATAGTCGTCGATGTAATTGTTAGCTCTGTATATCATTCACTTTTGAGTCCTTACAATTAATTCATTACTTTTATAAGCGGTTTAAAGGAATGCACTCCCTCTAAATTTTAATAGGCTTATGAATATCTTATCTTCCCCTGATCTCGCACGTTCATGAATTATTTAATCTATCAAAATTTACATCACTTTTCAAGCAACGAATTGCGCGGTTACGTACTCTAAATAATCCAGGTACCTAAGCCTTAGCTCAATGATTTACGCTCGCTAACTTTCGCCACCCTAAGTAACTATTGTAGTCGCCTGGATAGGTTGGTCGGTCTGTTCCATCGATCCTAGAGTCAGACGTCGCGATGAGTCACTTACAAGGGCGATTTAATTTGTTGAAGTTATAATACAGCTATAAAATCCCGTTTCGATTTACTAAAGATTCCCGTGCGTCTAATTCTTCGTTAATATCCCGTCGTTTCTACGTCAGCGTCTTCTATCACAGATACCACACTTGGTGCACGCTAAACATCAAAAGCTAGCTATATTTGATGGTAAAATACAATTACACATTATAACGCATATTTGGAATGATATTGCGCAAACTAATTGTTTACATTAGCAGTTCAAAAAGACATCAAAAATATAGGTTGAAGAATTTTATTGTGTTATCTATTAAAAGTATCAATTGTAAATATCGTTTTGGGCAACTTTATTCACCCCATTTGACACTTAGTGATTTTATTTCACGAATTAACATCTTAAGGTGACTACAAATTAAAGTTAAATCATTTCCTCTTGGATCCATGGAGGTATGAAGGTTTCTTCCATTGTTTCTTTATGACATATATTAGATTAAAGTCAAGATCGGGCTACGCGAAACTGGTATAAAACGTTCAGGAATGGTCAAACAGATCTTCGAGAGGCACGATGCCCCGGAAGACCTTCTATCGTTGACCAAGAGGCACCTTAGTAAAGAATTGAGGCCACTCCAACTTTCAGTACGCGACAATTGTCATAGGAGCTGGGCCCCGCGCTGATGCAGTGTGTTCGGTGGAATTACGGAGGTGTTATCCATTTTGAATTGGTACCAGAAGGTGGTAGGTTACTCTCCGAACTATAGCTTGAGCATCAAATGTATGTAATTTTAAGAAAACTATACCCCGCGTTAGTGAATAGAAACCGCGTGCTGCCTCATCAAGGTAATGCTAGACCTACGCCTAAAAACTCTCCAGAAACTGGCAGAATTTGATGCATCTCGGACTTACCACCATGCGATTGCCACCCTTTTAGGTCAATAACACACTTGCTCGCTGGGCGTGTTTTGCCAGCGTCGTGGAGGTAGAAGAAGGATGCCGTGAGTTCTTCACCTCTATCGGAATGCTATAGACCTGAAATCGAAAATCGCACCAAATATTGGCATAGAATTGTCGATTATAATGGATATATTTTGAATATTAATTATCTTTTTGATTTTATATAATTGAATTAAATTTTGTTGACAAAAAATGAAAAAACTTGCTCGGTCCCAATATATGTATATCTAGAGATTTTGTTAACTTGTGCAATGATGAAAGGTTTAAATTTTAAAAGCGAAGTGTTCGTTTCATATTTGGTACTCTTAGAAGTTTTGTTCCAAGTAATGCCAATTTTATGCATTCCTTCCAAAAGTTCTTAAAACACCAGTGCTGATCCCATATGTAAATTGAAAAACAACCTGTTTTGCTTCTCTGCAGTAACCAAATGCTACAAAGAGATAAATTATCTGAGAACTTCCTTGACGGAAAATATAACAAAAATTATACCACCAAATGTCTATTTTATTATATTTATTTCGTACATTTGTGATTAACAACTGAGATAATATATATATAGAGTATATACTACTCAGTCGTTCCTGTTCATTAAACGTACTTCGTCATGCTCACCGAACCGCTATAATATGCTTAATAGTAGATAATAGTAAGACCATGCATGTGATATTTTGCGATAAGAGAACTTCCACCTATAAAAGAAATTTCATCATTTCACGTCTATACCACAGCGCCTTCAATTTTGGCTTCAAGTATCTTTTTCGTATTCCTTATCTAGCTTTCAATATCTGTAGCTTTGCTATTTAGTGAAATACTTCTAAAATTAATATATTTCAAATATACCATACAATCTTTATTACACCGAGTTGAATGTAGATATAGCAACCGGCGCAAAGCCATACCATTAATACCAGTAACTACAATAAAAGAAATGCACGATTTTGTTTGCATAACACCGTTGTATGATACTAATTAATTGGTTTAATATCTGCAAGTTTAATTCATTTATCGTTTGAAGCATGTGTGTTACTGTTCATAAACTATTTAAAACTATTTGATAATTCATATTCATAAATAAAATATAAAACTTCGAAAATTAGCTGGAAGTGCGTCCTGAATTTAAACAGATGGTAACCAATGCAGGTGTCCGCATAAAAACAAAGCAATCCGCATATTTAAGAAATAATAGCTTTCTTTTAGAAAATCTCTGAGACATGGCAACTTTTGACTGAAGAGGGACAAATTTTGGCGAAAACCCATCTTCATATCTTCGACCCTCTAGTCGCAAAAATCCGAACTCCAACATTTTTAAAATACATCAAGATTTGAGTAATACCTCATTAAAAAGTTAGAACTTACAACGGTAGTTGTATCCTTTCGATAAAAAGCTACCGTAATCCAATAATTTTCACCAAGATGTCCCTCCTTGATGCGGCGAAGGACTGCGTGCCCCCTGTGTTTGCCTTCCGCAAACAATACCATGTTCATATTGAGCCTCACGTTGTATCAGCACCACCAACGATTTCCATTTTCACGGATGGATCGAAAACCACAACAGGGCCTGGAGCAGGAATTTTCTCTCCAGAACTAAAAATTTATTAAAGCCTTGTTCTGGGAGGACATACCTCCGTCTTTCAGGCGAAGGTTTTGGAAATCCTGCAAGGTGTGAGTGAGATACAGGCAAGGGGCATTAAGGAGGAGCATATTGCTCTTTATAGTGATAACCAAACTGCCCTGAAAGCTATCAACAGCTACAGGATCGCTTTGGGTTTGTGCTTCAATGCTACAACACCGTGGAGGCGGTCGCTGTACATAATGTCATATCACGCGTGTGGGTGAAAGGACACAGAGGCAACCCAGGTAACGAGGCCGCTGATGAGTTGGCGGGTCGGGGATCGCGCTCTCTCTTCATGGGACCGGAACCTGCCCTACCTCTCACGTCGTCGATACTCAACGATCTAATAAAACAACGGACTACCATTCTGCATGAAAGCAGATGGGAGTCTGCAACTGCATGCTGCCACACTCGTAAAGCCATTCCCAGACTATCGTCCAGGACGGCAAAATATTGCCTGCTTCACTCTCGCAGCAACTTTCGCCAAGTTGTAGTGCTGACCACTGCAACCTAAGTAAGCACATGCACCGTATGGGGCTGGTTACTAGCCCCCTCTGCCGTGCATGTTAGATGGAAGATGAGACGCCGAAGCACATTTTGTGCGACTGTTCTGCGCTGGCCCAAATGAGAGCCGCTATTCAACATCAGTGGTGCCTGGACTGCCGCATTGTTCGAGTTCATACTCACGTTGGGGTGGATCGGGTAGATGGTGGCCGCCGTGAGAGGTGGCAAAGTGGGCGCAATATGCAGTACATGTGGCTTTTTGCCACTTTTCCCCTCCATCAAATGCAGAATCCAGAATAATTTCCATAACGGGTAGACTCTTAACTATTCAGCGTGTATCAATTATATATGTGATGTCCTAAAATAGAGGATATAGAAAAGAAACTGACAAAAATTTTTGATTAGAAACGTATAACCCCCATTCCACCGAGTTAATCAGAAAGAGAAGGAATGAAAAACTCTCAACAAAAAAAGCAAGTAAAGTTGTGTAGAAATTAAAAAAAATAAGTCAGCATTGATATATAGCATAAAGGAGAGAAGGAATTCAGACGTATTACACTATTTGACAGACCCTAATTTGGTTTTGAAAAGTATGACATTTTTAATATAAACAGTAAAGCAACAATAATCAAAGGCATTGTTGAAATACTTTCAATTATTGTTGTTGTAGTCACTTAAATGATTCTGATTTGGATCCCAATTCAAAGTCAAATAACGAAAATATTGATACTTCTACAGCTACACCTAATGTCGAATTATCAATGAAGCAGAAACTGTATGATCTTATCATACAAAAAAACCGAATGTCAAAAAGTATCAGTTCGACCAGCAAAAAGCATGAAAGATTGGACACAAAAAGTAAAAAAAAAGAATTAGGGTACTTCCGCTAAGAAAAAGTACGGGGGAAGTATATTCAAATAGTGTTTGATTATTCAATGACCATTCGTCCAGCAAGTGTTGAATCAGAAAGGGTATTCTCTCTAAACTTTATTTTTTAAAAAATTTATCGGTAATTTATCGGTAAACCGGTATTTTCATTTTCATTTACCGAATTACCAGTAAATGAAAAAATCAGTAAATTTACAATCACTAGTATCAATTATCTTGAAAAGCTAATTTCTGAAAAACGATTTGATTAAATTCAAAAATGTAGTCAATCGTTGTATTGGAAATTTCGTGTGCTTTTCAATGAGATATCACTCAAATGTGGGGCGACACTTCTATGGCTAGGGGGTTGACGTATATCAACGATTTTGTGAAAACGTCTTAATTCTTCCGTCGGCTGTACATGTCATATATGACGTAGTTATATATATATATATATATATATATATATATATTTCATTCTAAACAAATTGTAACAAGAGATGGATTCATATTTGTACAAGCGGTGTCCCAGAGTGTACCAATCAAGGAGTTACTTGTTGGAGTATAATACTTTATGCCTTCGTTTTTGCCATTTTCAATATCAAAACGAAAAGAAAATGGCACTCTGTAGGTAGGTATGAATGTATATACGCACATGGATCCTGCATATATGTACATACTTATATAAATAATGTTCTATTGTTGATGCCGCTACGAGCATAATGTTTGTTTGTTGCCTGAAAAATATCTTTGTTCAAGAGGACTTTCTCAGTTAGATACGGTGCGTCGCCTTCTCAGTTCGTTTTCTATCTGCCTAATGACACGAAGCACGAGCACACGTCATCCGCACACAATGACAAAAGGAGGTTCTGAATACATAACGATACCACCCGTTTCTAGTTCTCGACAAAACGTTCCTTTGGCAGCTTCTGCTTACTTAGTATGCACAAAGCACCATGTTCAGACATTAGCCTCACATCTAAAACGTAACACAAAAGGAATACCTGCGCAACACGTCTCCTTTTAATTGAAAAATAATGCCCTAATACTGACGCGATTGTACGCCTACAGGGAAAAACGACAGCTGGTCAATTATTCATGAAATCCTTTTTGTGATTAAATTAATGGTGTTTTGTGTAGTAACAATAATGGATAGATGTGTAGGTATACATTTTTATACGTATTAAATGTAACTAATAGAGTATGTTTATTAGAAACATTCAATTATTATAATAGCGAACATTTTATTACAATTTTTTTTGATAAAAAAAAAGAAAATATTCTAATAAAATAATGTTTATTAGATATGGTATAAATAGCTACAAACACTACACACACGGAGATACTACAAGTATATAATTATATAAGTATAACATGCAAATTTTATCGTAATTACAAAATACACAAGCATAGGTACATATGTACATATCAACGGTATAAAAACAGATACATGGTAATAAAAGCATATGTAAAAGATAATGTAGGGGATGTTCCGACTTTATAAACTTAACCCTGAGCTAGTAGGACTGAAGTGATAGCAGCAATTTCTCAACATGCCGCTTAAAAGATGAAAACGATTGAAAGTTCTTGAGGGCAAGTAAGTGACTGTTTATAATTTTGACAGCTGCATAACTGAAGTAGGATTGAAATTTAGATGAGCTATGACGAGGTATTACATAATTGTGAATAGAGCGTAAATTACAGTTAGTTTGCTCAAGTTTCTGTGTAAGTAGGCTAGATAGATAAGGGGGTTTTGAAGTCGAAAAAACAGAGTAAATAAAGAATGCAAATAATAATAAGTAAAAGCGATTCTCCAGATTTCAAATATTATGGCAGTTATAGTGAGGAGTTACATGATCGTGAGCATTGACGTTAAAGGAAAACCTCAAGCAAACATTCTGCAATGCCTGGAGCTTATTTTTATGATAAAATGTTAAATAATTGTAATACACGCAGCTGCAATAATTAAGTTGACTAAGCACTAACAAGTTGACAAGCTGCCATTTTGTGAACGATGATAATTCGTTTCTAAACTTATATAAGGAGGAAAACTTTGCATAACATGTTGAACATACTTTACGAACATGATCTTGAAAGGATAGATTACAGTCGATGATCACACACTGAGAAAACAAGTTTAATAACAAGTTTAATAATTTTTATTAGGAATATTATATTAAAATCAAATATAATTTCATATATAACCCTAATATAGCTACCATTTTTCTAAGGTAAATATAATTTTATATTAAACTTTTGTGTGATATAAATTGTATGTTATATATGATATTTGAATATGGGAAACTGAATTAACAATATTTTTTACCAGAAGAAAATATATTTAAATTAAAAAATAATCCTTGGAACTTTCAGTTTGTGATTTATTAAGTCTAAATAAAATAAACACTCTTTTCCTCATAATACAATAAAAACTACCAAAAAGAAATTTGACCTTGTTTGTTTGAAACACATGTTTGCAACACGTGCAACATAAGGGAGGAATGCGAGGGGATAATACAATTGGTGTATTCACAGGACGTTATCGTAAGTATATAAGCTTAATATATTTTTTTATTTATATAAAATACAAAATAGGATACGGTGGCTTAAAATAACACTGAGTGTTATTCAAGTGGTGTTCTGTGTGGTGCAAATCTCCCAGAGTGCGACATCTAACATTATCTTCCTTCGTAGTTTCTGCTGAGTATGGCAACTTAGTTGCCGAAATACGTATCCAGGAGTTCTTCACTCATCGAGGTGGTAAGGGTATTTTTTATTTTTTACTTTTTTATTTATGTTTAATATATTATAGACCTGTCCTCTATTTTAATAAACAATATGTTATACTCCAATATATTTATATTTTATTTCACAATATATTTCTCTCAGTGCAGCCAGGCTCGTAACTTCTTCTTTATGATTAATCGTTACTCCATCGATAACAACTACATTGTTTTTTTTTACTGAGAGTCAAATCGCACTTTCGTTTCAGAACAATGTAAATGCTCTCAGTTTTCTTGGGGTTGATTTTCAAACCATTGCGCCTGGACTATTCAGCACCGATTTGCATTCAACACATCAATGCTTTCATTTATGCGATCGGGTATATTATAAATAATATAATGAGTGCAAAGGTCAAATAGTGTCGGTCCCAGAACATTACCTTGCGTTACGCCTATATCCAACACTAATTCATTTGGAAGAACACTTCAAATCTTATAACGTGTTTCCGACTCCACAAGTAACTAGCAAACCACTTCAACACAGTTTCATCAAAACAAAAGTATTCTAGCTTTGCTAAGAGAAGCTGATGATTTAAAGATTTAAACAGTCGAACGTATTACTATAATTAAGCAGCACCAGCAAGGATACATCGCCCCGATCCATAGCAGAGGTGAAGTCATCCGTAATCTTCAACAAAGCGGTTGTAGTACTAAATTTTTCACTAAAGCCCGATTGTACCGATGGGAACAAGCCAAAGTACTGTATGTGATTCTTCACTTGGGTGTTAACTGCCTTTTGTACCTAGTACAATTGTGGCGCGGAAAATGGTAGGAATAGACTAACGTTCTTAATGATTTATTTTGTCACGCTTATATAAATTTACCATTGTCTCTCTTACAATATGATAAAATTTTCAAAAATGGATTTCTTTTAAGTAATGAGCTAAATTTGGGCAATTGCTTTTCTAAATAAAACAATTGTACTCGTCAGAAAATGTTGTACTAGTCGCAAAATAACATTGTGACTGTTTCTCAATACTTTCATATATAGTGATCCTGTTATCCTTTGACCAAATATAATGCCATTGGACAATGGAAAGCAGAAGGCAGTGGCATCAACTACTCTTGTAAATGATGAAAATTGCAATAGCAAATCAGATTTGAATTCCCCATTAATAATTGCTTTCGTACATACCGCTTGATGCCGTTCTTCCGTTACAGAGGAGTTTATGAATGATTTCACGTTACTCGAATATTCGGCAACGTTTTGCTATAGAGACGTTGGCCCGTTTAGCCATACCTTATTATCAATTAATTGTTTCGGATTGCAACCTCGTGAAATGATATCGGCGGGATTGAATAATGATGGCATTTTAGATTCTCGTCAATGTCTAAATCTTTGATACACGATAGATATTCCGTCTTCATCCAAATTAATTTCTGTGGTACTTACCAACGAACTTGCTGATAATGACCATTATTCAATGCCCATTCACGTACCTAATAGCAAGGTGCCTCGTGTAATATCTGTTTTTAGTTTCAAAACGTTTTTGTAGCATCACTGCTGCTTAATAAATCATCGACCTACATTATTTATGATATGCTCAGAGGCGTTTGAAAAATTCCGCTTTCGTCAATCGCTAATTGATGTGACGTTGGTAAGGCTAAATAGGTAGCTGAAGTTATGCCAAAGGTTACTGTTTTCGATCTATATGTTTGAGTTGGTGAACTTTCGTCCAATCGTCAAACGAATCGTTTGGCGAAGGAACATATTATTTATATTATTGGGATTTATTACATAAATTATATATATATATATATAACAGCACTACAGGCCTGGTACGCCCTTGACTTGATTAACAATTCCTCGCCACATTTCTCTGTTGACGGTTTTCTCCTTCCATTCGATAATTCCCATTCTAACTAGCTCTTTCTTCACCTCAACTCTCCATCTTGACCTTGGCCTTTTCTCCTTCCTCTAGTAACCATGAATATTTTCCTTCGAATCCGGTCCTCCTGTACTCTGCAGATAGACTGATCCGACATTTATTTTTAAATTTTTCACTATATTCACTATACACGATTAAAATTAACAACAAAACTTGATATAATGCTCTAATTTGACTCTGTTCTGTCATTTTTTGTTGGCCAGTTACTTATAATACTTTGGTAGAAACATTCATGTGCTTTGCTTTCGTTTTTGCTATTGATAGATCTCTTGTAGGATAAGCTTTTATTTGGCAGAACTACTGGCGCTCCAGCTGATATAGAAAAAATAATCGATTTATAAACACAGAGGTGGCATCACAATCAGATTTTTCAGATTTCCCTGAATAAATGTTGATAATTGAAAATGCGGTGTGTTCTTTTGGACCACAGAGTGTGTTCAAAGTTTCACTGTATATGCAAGCTTTATTGGAAGTTTCTCCACCAGTTTTACAATCTTAAATATCTGCATTCCCCTTCTTGTACAGCAAGTGAATTAGATTTTACAATAACTTCAGTGTATTGATGAACAGAGTGTAGCCTATCGCAAACTGTAAAAATTCACATCTACCATCCAACATCTTTATTGTATCCAAGATATAACCAAAGGGAGATGACTGAAGCCTATACTTGAAACAGCCATTGAATAAGGATGTATAAGAAAATTTACCTTACAGTATTTCTAATCTACGTAAACTACGTATAAAATCTATAATTGCAGTTCCACCGTTGAAGTAGTTTTTAACTGCATTCAGTGCGACTATCTGACACAAATTAGCACAGACATTTACCAGACATCTTCTATGGCAATATTCAATCCAACTAACTTTATTCACACGCGAAAATATATGGGTATTATTCTGAAGAAACACTCCAATGATGATATTAAGGGAAGAAAAACTTCTGGGAAGTGAATAATGTTATTCCAAATTAATTTGTTTTCATTCCTCATTGGCAATTAGAGTGAAAAAGTACATTACCAAGAGGAAAACTAACTGTGGATCGAGCTGACTTACTTCAGCGAACTTCCCGATAAAACTTTCTTGATTTAAAAGCAAATTAAAATTTACTACGAACCTTGAACTTTATTCTAATGTATAGGATGTACGTCGCCTACAAATTTTAATTAAAATTCCAATAACTACATTAAACCAAAAATTTCGCTCTAGCGTTATTATCTGATATTACGCGAGTGTTCTCACACGTATCACGTAATATCGCCTTCCTTATTGACCTTATCGATCGTTATATCTTGGGACACCATGCGAAATTGACATATTGCACAGAATGCTTACGAACCCGTTACCAATTAGAGGAGCTTTTAGATTTATGAGCCACCAGACGTCAGGTTACTGATCTACCACCACCTCAGTTCGCCGGACGATTGATCAATGTCCGAATACATTAGGGGGTCTGACCGTTCCAGAGAAATAAAGAGATTGGTTTCCCGTGAAGATTTTGTGTTTTCAGAGTACTCGTGTGTTATTAGAGCAAACAGCTAGACTAGCGCATAATTAGCGGCGTAGGATGATTTAATGGTATGTGTTAATTGACTGGATTGTTTAACTTGACACGTAATTGTTTCCCTGTCTTTAGCATACAAAAGCATACTATACTGAGAAAGATGAGCGATGTTCGATTAATTAGCCTTGCTTAGGCATAGTATATATGTAAAACACACAGAGAAAAGTATTTTCTAATCGCAAGAAATTAGACGTTCTTGGGTCAGTTTCTTTAAGAGAAGTAAGTTTAT
>JARFOC010000408.1:1049525-1073908 GCA_031763485.1 Osmoderma eremita | reverse complement strand
TTTATCTCAAGTTTTAGGAAAAATTCGAAGACGTACGTTCTCGACACTTTACAGCGTGAAACTATTTATAGAAATGGGAAGCTATACGATGCAACAATCTCCACCGCTATTGCGATGCGTGATACGACCGAAAAATTGCGGCGCCGGGTCTGTGAGACTTGGCGCGAGTTCTGGAAGGTTAATGAAATGAGTATTCAAAGCGAAACTGAAATTGAAAAAGAGAGACTTGTAATGTTTCAAGTATTTCAGAAATAGAATATTAATAGAGCTTGAGAATTACTTTTTCAACTGTGGCAATTTTAACGTCGCTAAGAATATTTCTCAAGATCTACTGAATGCGAATCAGAAATATTTAACAATAAAATGAAAAATGCAGAACAAATCACAATTAAAGATTATATCGAATAAGCCGCAGATCTTTGGTAGAATATAATACGTGTAATATATTCTCAAATGTCTATATGTTTGTAGAGATATTGATATCATTATTATTGCCATTGTTGGTTCTTCTATGTTCTATGATTATGCTATTTTGATTTCTTTTCCTGCTTTTTGATAATTATGTAGTATGCTTTATGATAATATATAATGTACATTAAATAAACGGAAACTTGTCCAGTGGGTATGTTTGTACCTTTTAATATTCAATCAAATAAAACAATTATTATTTGAATTGGTTATTTTTATTTCCAAATCATACCTTCGGCAGACGTTTCGGAAGAAGAAGGTGTGAGAGGTGTGTCTTCCTAAACGTCGGTAAAAGGTATAGGTCGGTAAAGGTAAAATAAAAATAAGCCAGCTTTAATAATTTCCCTTTTATACTGAAATCTGTTTCTTTTTTCATTATTTCCCTCACATCTAAATAACGGAGACCTCTATATAAGGGACATTTTAGTATTCCTCGCGGGTGTCCATTATTGGAAGTTTGTACTGTATTAATAATAATAAAAAAATATTTTTATATATTCAAACTGTTAAGAGAAAAGCAAATATTTGAATTTTTTTGCAATGAGACTTTCACGTTTCATACCAGAAGTGCCATCTATAGTGTAACAGCTAAAGTATATGCCCTATAGTATTTAGGTCTTAAACAAGGGTTTAGGTGTGTTCTTTGGCACCTGGTCTCTACTGTTTAAGGTTAGTATCAAAAAGGTAGGAATCTTTAGCAGTATTAATAACTAAAGAAATAGAAATAACGTTATACAACATTAATTACAATGCAATATCTAGTGACAGTATTATTTCAATTCCTAAAATAAAGTTTGAACCACTTAATTACCCATTAGTAGGTACGTTTAGCCCCAAAATTAGTTCAACCACGAAACGAACGAGATTTTTTCATGGGCATATATTTAAAATGGATGATTGTTATTTTTACATTCTTCTTGTATTTAACTAAATATTAACTATTGCATATGATAACAAATTCAAATACATCCGCGTATCACCAATTCAAACAGAATTGACCTAGGACGACCCTATATTTTAGTATATTATTATAACAAATTCAACTTCTCCAATTATTTTGGTAGAGATAAAATAGACATAGAGAATAAATATATATAGATATTATAACTACTTCTGGCGACGTCACTACTAAGGTCCGAACCAGCGCGACCACAGGAACGCAAATATTCGTGGCCAACTCGTCAACTTGACAGGACTTATGGTAGGCAATAAAATAAAACAAACTAAAAGAATAAAATCTTACTTTACTGGTTATTTCTTTATAACCAATAACAATACAATGCTATAAAAATTCCAAATCAGTAACTAACGAGATATGATCTGACGGAAAAAGTATACTAGGCAACGCGGTGTTTTGAGAGAGCTCCTCTATTGTAGGAAGAGGAATTACTTGGTCAACTGTTAACTTGCTCTTGTCATAGTAAATATAGTCCAAACAGTCCTGAAAACCAGCTGTAAAATTAGTATACTTAGGTGTACCACAAGCACTTTCTAACTGGAACTTTTGGGCTAAATTCAGTCCCTCTATGCTTTCTTCCACATCTGCAACAGTTATGTCTAATCGACTTTTTACTCAATATTTCTACTTTTACTTACTGCTTTTGAAGTCAATTATATCTTCTGAAATGCTACCTTTAGTATATAATTGATAAATGCCAGATTCGGGAACACTGTTAAAATCCCCACAAAAAATTATACTTATACTTTTTCCATTATACTAGAAATTCAAAGAAATTCCACATTTTATAAAATATTTTCAGTAATTTTCCATTTATTACTACAAACCTTTCCTCCTAATTTTTCAAAGAGATCCTCAATAAATCGAATAGTTATATAACCCTGGAGCAATCTAATGTGGTCAGAGTCTGGATGGAAATATAAGTGGGTGTTGGCAACCAAAATTAAATAGCCAGTTTCTAGATTCTCCAACAAAACAGTTTGTAGGGCAGTTGTTCTATTTAAAATCCGTTCCTTCAGTTTCTCGTTTGTGCATATTTTTTCCCAGACATACTTAAAAATGGGATTGACACTTATTTCTTCGGCTAGTATAATTGATGCTTTTTCTAAAAATCTATTTTCAAAATAATATTTCTAGACAATTAACAAAGCAAGTCTTACTTAAATCTATTCTCATTGTAAAAGCATGCTAAGCCTTCAGCTACTTGACCACCTTTTAACGTAAAGTTACATCCATAATTTAGCGATGATAACACAGGCTCTAAATCATAATTAAATACTTTCCTGTCTACTTCTTGCAAACAAATTATATCACAATTATATCCTAGAAAATAAACCTGACATAATAAAAGTTATTAGTGAACCATAGAATATCTATTGCAATAAATGTACATTTTATTTATATATTTACCTAACACTTCTTTAATTATCAATTGCTTTCTATAATCAATATTCAATGCATAAGGTGGACAATATGGATGCAACACTGTTCTTGTAAAATCAGAATCACAATACAAATCAGCTAAAATATTATATGTCATTACACGAAACCTAGAAGTATAACAAAGCTATTATAATTAAAAACTAATGACATGTTAACTCACTTTTTACCACTACACCATTGTTTTGTGAACATATGCCTATGTTCAAACGGACATTCCCCAGGACTAGCATCTACTGTTGCATCAGACACAACCTGAACTTCTGGTCCTTCTACTTCTCCATTTTTTGGTACGCATGTTAATTTAAGATGTAGATTTATATCAGCATTAGTTGGTGTATATATAAAACCATTACCAACTTGTTTCCACGAAGTTTTATTCTCAGATGTAAACCATATAAATTCACAGAAATCTCTTTTCGTATACACTGCTTCAAATTTACTAGGATATGTTGGAAAATTCGCTAGTATAGAATTTGGAAGTGCAATAGCATCGACATAAGGAGCATTAATTATTATATAAAAGTCCTTGTTTAATAATCGTAAAATAATATTACTGTCAGTTTTAAACACATTCCCACACAATGTATCACCATTAACTACAGAATCATTCTGTAGTAAAGATGCTGTTACCTCATATTCTTCAGTTTTTGTATTATCACACTTCTTTTTCTTGTTCTTTTTATTCACTACTTTTTCTACATTGGCAACGACTCTACCAAGGAAAGTACTTACAGGTTCTTCTAACTTCCTTGAAAAATTAAAACGTCTATTTACTTTGAATTCCGAACTTTGTAGATTGAAGGATATATCAAAGGTTCCATTAGAATGGCGAAGGTAAGCCTTATCCATTTTAAATATATACGTATGAAGAAATTTCGTTTGTTTCACTACTGAACTAATGTTGCGAATTGACATAAGCCACATGTTCGTCAGAGACAAGTTCGTGGCTAAACGTACTAACGTCACAATTAATTCGTCCAAACTTTATCTTAGGGAATTCAAATCATATATTTATTTATTGTCATTAAATATTAGGCTTATTAGCTTGTTCATGTTTGTCGTATTATGTTCTATACTTCCATAATTATTCAATTTCTTAGGATCCAATCCTTTGACAATTTCATAATAATTTCTTCATGCATAAGAATCCCGCATTTTACCGGATATTAGATATACCCTTGTATATATACACAAGGAAAAAATATTGACGTTTGACAGTAAGGGGTGTGTTCAGAAAAAGCGTTCGGAGCGTAACTTCGTTCAGAAAATATAAATTAATGACGCCAGGCACTAGAACGTAACGGACGTAACGTTTAAAAATGAGTGTATAAATAAATAAATAAATAGGCTGGAACTAGAATTACACCTAGGTATACAACTATTTGGATTCATATATTTTTGTACAGCGACAACTCGATGAGATCAGCCGGGCGTCTAGTTCTTATCAACGAGGTAGTTGATCTTGGGGATCGACGACAGCCTATATAAAGAGATTTTCGCCACGCTGGGCTCGCACCTAGGCAGAATTTAAGGTTTCGTGGGGAAACTCAGAGAATGTTGGAAGTTGCAGATCACGATGAATCTGCTCGTTCCGGACAAAATACAGGGCACCTGTCATCAGCCATAAGGTACCGTTCTAAAGAACCTCGAGGGTTTTCAGTTTAATTTTCGCCATGGGCGCCCACCCTAATGCACCATAGGCCAGGACCGGTCTGAAGATGGTTTTATAAATCAGCAACTTGTTTCCTACGTGGAGGGAGCTCCTCCGACCTAAGAATGGTAGTAACATGTTGCGGGACTTTCTGAATCGATCTTGAACCTCGTCTTTGCGTTTTCGCATTTACTATGTTGTTTATGGCGTCATCTTAGCGGTCCCAACCATTAGCGGAGATCCCAACCGTGTTCTAATGGTTGTCATAATAGTGCACGCCCCCTGACGGTAGGTTAGCCAATGCTGCCACGCTACAATGAGAGAAATTGGTAGGCACTCACGGCAGAGACAAACTGTTTTATTTTTTCTTGTAAAAAGTTTGTTGGTGCCTTAGGAATACATATTAAACAACCAAATATTGAAGGATATTCTAAATAAGTATAACAAGTCATGATCATTATAGGCCGGTTATGACGTTTTGAGAAGGCAGTTGCTAAGATAGTAGCGCTTCGTGCGACTTCGTGTAGCATCATTGGTGTCAGAGACACAAAACGTCATCACCGGCTGCGCCCCATCATTAGATTTTGCTTTATGACCATACTTTATCCACGTATTTACTAAAAAAAGATGTGGCAGCGCGGTGTAGTATTTCCATAAGTGTCGTACTGTTTTTGAGAGAACAAATCGACTATACATGTTTTATTTCTGCTTTTGTATACAATTCAACCCTAAAAGGAAGGTATTGCTCGTTCCAAACTTAATGGCACGGCGGCAGAAATCAATTAAGTAAAAAAAGAGTAAGCATCATGAAACGAGAGCCGCGCATAAACAAACCACGACTCACGGATCTCAGGTGCCATCACCTGAAAGAGGCACAAGTATTAAAGACGGATTCGTGTTTCTGCCTACCAGGCGTCGTCAGCATCCTTCCAAATGCTAGCTGCTGGATACGGGTATTTCCAATGGCATGCCGGGAATGTCAACTGATATAATGTACGCACGACCAATGATCGATGCATTCGTCACTACCTTCTTTTCAAATAGGGAGGAGTGGAGATGTAACGAAACCAAACCGACGCAAGCAGACACCTACTAGTTTACGAACGAGTCGGAAACACATCGGCGGTTTGGCGCAGGAATATTGTGTCGCAACCCGAGCGTTGGAAAACACTACAACCTGGACAACACACAATGACAGAGATTTTGAATATAAACCTCAAAAGCAAATCAATTAAAATTTTCAGTGGCAGTCCGGCTGTACTGAATGCATTAGAGGCGTACAAATGCAACTTTAAACTGGTCTAAATATAATAGGGGTGACTAACAATCTATCCCCAATCTGGGTTCTGGGCCACTCCCTCATTCAATGTAATGAGGAAGTGGCAGCACCGTTGGAAAAAAGGGTGTTACGGAATGCTTCCGTGGTCCAGAAACTGCAATTGACATATCACCTTCTATATCCGAACAACAAATTAGTTTCTGGTTAAAACAGGAAGTACTGCAAGAACTCTCTTCATTTGGTACATGCGAAAGATTGCGTTTCACTGAATCATATCAGAACTAGACAATTACTTGAACTTGAATGTTATCAAAATAATTATTTGTTTTTACAGGCCACTGCAGGGTCAGAAAGCACCTACATAGAATCGGGCTATCTGTATGTGTACGTATGCTACTGATGAGCATGGAAGAAGAAACAGTAGAGGAGGAAGGTAGTCACTTCCCTAACTTATCTGAAGAACGCTTCACTGAACAAGATTCTGGGCTACCTTAAGGACCTGAACTTGTTTGATGAACTTTAGGATAGTATTCGCTCTACAATAGGTCCTAGAAGTCGTAGTGGGCAGGACGAATCATCGAACTTGGCAAATGTCATATCAAATCTAATCAAGTATTCATTCTTACATTGGAACTATTGTTAGGAAGTTAGGAAAAATTAAAGTGAACAAAGTGAGCCAGGCAATTGGTTAAATAATTAAGTATTTTATTGTATACAGTCACAATATGTAAATTACATAAGTATAAAAATACATTTCATTTAATATTTGAATCTACCATATATGATAACGTAATAAAGTAATAAATAGGTACCATCCAAATCATTTGCGGCGGTATTTATCACACTTCAGAATTTCTACTCGATTAAATTATATATGCAAATGCGACAGCTATCCCGAATGCGCATCAGTTCGCGACCCTACCATACTAAGCGTGGTCCACAGCGCATCTTTACTCAGCATCAAGTAGAGATGTCACGCTAAAACCCCGAAATCGTTTAAGTGGGCGGTCACACTGCGTTGTGGCAAGTGTCTCGCGTCCACAACGGGAATATAAAATTGTCAAATATATTTATTTGTAATAAAAAAACGAATTTTAGAGGAAATAATAATTAAAATATTGAGGTTTGAACATAAAATACATCTATATAATAAAATGTGAGATAAATATATATATATATATATATATATATATATATATATACATAACCACTGTAGTTATTGTTAATAAATAATATGTTAGTATTTAAAAAATTGAAAGATACTACAGAGATAAATCCACAACCAGTGCTATATGGTCGGAAGGGAAGTATTGATTGGGAAGCGCAATAGCTTTTGCCAATTCTTCTTCAGGCGGAAAAGGCAAAGACTGCATAACTCTTATATGCCTTTGACAAAATATGTAATCTAAACAGCCTTTAAACTCCTCTGTATAGTTTGTATATTCTGGTGTACCACATGCACTGAAGAAGTCGAGATCATGTCGAAATATGTTTGATTTGCCATTACCAACTAAAAATTACCAATTTACAAAATTTTCGCGCAAGTGCAATAAAGAATTTCAATACTGGTACCACAAATAGGCAGAAATTTGACTTACTACTTTCCAACTTTTCATCGGTCCCTCTGACTATACCCTCAGATAATAGCTGATACACTGCCGTATCAGGTCTGCTGTTGAAATCACCACAAAATATAACTGAAATATTTGCATCTTCTTTCTAGAGAATAAAACCAATTTTAATACCCAAAATAGAGTGGCATAATGGAAGAGAATGAGGGAAATTAATTGTATGTGTAGTAAATAAGAAAACTAAAGATAAAAGATAATGCTAAAATTTAAGTGGAAACATAAGTAGAAAAAAAGGACACTTCGAAATAAATAAATAATAAATAGCAATAGATCATATTAAAAAGCATGGAAGAAATACTTACGGCCTGTATATCTTTAATTTGCAATTTTAAATACTTAAGAATCATTGCCACTTGCAGCAATCTTATGTGGCCAGCATCACAATGATAGTATAAGTGTGTATTTGCTACTATTATGATATCATTCGTTTCTATTAATCTTAATGTTATCAAAAGTAATGAAGTAAGTTGCTTCATAAATAATTCTCTCACTTCCTTTCGTTTTTTTAGGAAACTCCAAATCTCTTTAAATATAGGATTTCTAATTTCTTTTGATAAAACTTTATGCTTACAGTTAAGCTTTCTGAAAAATATGTGTTTAGAAAATGTAATATACTAAAATATCATCAAATTTACTTAAAACGGTTATTATCAAATGCAAGTAACAACCCTTCCGAAATTGCATTGCCCTTTTTAAAGAAGGCTGAATAATAATTGTTATTTGTAAAATGCCCTTTAAAATACTGGTAATAGTGATCCATATCTACTTCTTGCAAGCATATTATGTCACCTTTATAATCTGTAAAAAATACATTAGTATAGTAAATATAAAACATATTTATATACAGTCGAATTTCCATATACCGAACTTCTATATATCGAAGTTTATTTTAGTGCCGTGAAATTTCTATATAAAAATGTTTCTATATATCGGAGTTTTTGGACATGAATACCTACATACATATATGTATATAGATACATATATACATTAACAAGTAAATATTAGCTTTATTGAAAAGACAACCCAGTTTTTTGAAAAAGTACTGACATAGTAGTAGTAAGAATAGAAAATCCGTTCGCCAAGTCGACCTTGTTAGCAAATCCTCAATTCTGTGAATCCCCTTTGTTAGTACTACAAGTATCTATATATTGACGCGGTTTGTTTAGATTTTAGTCAGTCTTCGTTAAACTCTCTATAAGAACGTTAGCTATATCAAAAAGAATTTTTCTGATAGAAACATCAACTTCGATATATGGAGGTTCGACTGTATTAACATAAAAAATATAATTAAATACACAAAATAAACTTACTCATAAGTTCCTTTAGCACTAGCTGTTTTCGATAATCAATTGATAAGTATTTTGGTTCACAATAACTAAATTGACCGTCATCTGTATACCTTTCAGCTAATATATTATATGATATGACTCTAACACTGCAATAAAAACATATAAGTTCCCAAAACTTTTTATACAAAAACAACACTGACCTTCTTTTTGTTAATTTATGTTTGGAATATGGGTTTCGATAATTAGTGCATGTATTACTTTTTGGTATATCAGGTAACACATCCACCTTGTTCTCGCAAATTGCTTCTACTATTGCACCTGGAGTGTGGTTTTGGCTATATGGCATTAGTGTTAATTTTAAATAACAATTTAAATCTTCTTCTGTGGTTTTATAAGTGTTTTCATAAAATATATCAGTCCAACGATGTAAATCTTTCGATCTACTCCACTTATATTTAGATAAATCTCGGTGAAGATGTATTCCTTTTAAACGTACAGGCTTTATACATGTATTCATAAAAATAAACTGTGGTATAGTTAATTGGTAAATAAGTGGTGCATTGACAACAACTCTGTATGTTATACCAAAAATTTTTAACTTAATCTTATTTTTGTAAAGAAGTAAATCCTTACATGAAGTTTTAGATGCAAATTCCTGTTCGTTCCGGGACAAAGATATATTCATTTCTATACCCAGTTCTTCGGGAATTACGTTGTCATGTTTCTCTTGAAATAACTTAATGATTTTATTTCTGGTATGTGTTAAAAGTGACTCTACATTATCACTTATTTGGCGAACAGATTTTATCTCTTGATCGAGACTTCCATACTTTCGATGTGCTATAGTCAACCAAAACGTTAAATCACATTGGTTAGTCTTTTCTAGACTGCGGAGGTATGCAGTTTTAATTTCTTTTGGAGCCATCGTGAACTTGCACCAACATTAAACACACAATACTATTGTTCTATATAATTGGTCTTCACTATCTATTATTGTCTAAAAATATTGTAAATTTGAATAAAAGATAAATATAATCAGGGGAATCCATGTGTTTATACAGTTGTGGGATTTGTTAAATGATAAGTTATCATCGTTGGTAACTGTTACTACCTTGGGCTTTTTACTTGTGAATTTCTTTTAATAATGTTATTAATATCAACTTTCACATACACGTTGCCTGTTGTTCACAAACAACCTGTTTTTATTCAAGTAATATTTGATAGTACTTTCATTGCTTTGATCCACTTTGATCGTATTTTGGTGTTTATTTTAAGAATTTCCAGTTATGCCAACCGTGTATAAATACTTCCCCATGATTCATAATATAAAAGCCAAATAGTACAAATCCTATAAAAACAGCTAAAGAATGAATTATAATCAATTTAGAAGAATGCTTTGAAAACCCTTCAAACACAAGTTGAAATAACAGTTGATGTAAACAACAAAGCCAATAAATCTAGATTTATTGAATTTTTTTATGTAGAATTCCACTCATAGGCAGAATCGGAATGCTTCCTCTCCAATTTACGTCTCATATCACAATTAGTTGCCTATATATGGGAGCGTTTCACGCCGAAAACGTGTTTAAGGGGTTGCCTGGCGAAGGTCAAAAGAAGGGCGTTATCTGGATGACACTAAACAAAAGTATCATTGCTGCATGTGGCCATAAAATTTGGTGTTACGTGGAACTATATATTAAATTGTGAAATTATGCGACCGCGTTTTGGTATTTCCACAGGCAAATGTTTATTTCAAGAGTTTTTATCGAGATACATGCATGTTACCGTTTCTATAGTGTTGACTGTGTTTTATTTGCCAGGAAAATGATGTCCAAAATCCCAAGAAGAAAAATTGTTGCTTGTTGAGCTTTAGAGGGTCTTAAATTATGTTCGTTATAAAGACATACATATTAGTATTGACAGTGCTGTGTTTGCGAGAAAGATGGTTTTCAAAATTCAAAAAAAAATGTCGCTTGTTGAGTGTCAAAGTGAGTGTTTGAGTATTAAATTATGTTGGTTATGGACATACATATTGGTGTTTTATGAAACAATATGTTGTTTCTTGGAGATGTGTAAATTGTGAAATAATTGTTATTTTTGTTAATAAATGTTTTATGTTTCTTGAAGCTTATCATTTCATTTAATTAAATAAAAATTCTGAAAATTACATTTTATATCAAATTATGTAATACTAATTTTCTTCCAGGTAGCATTGTGCATGGAAACGAACTTTTAGTTCAAAATAAGTTTTCATGCACGATATCTGGAAGAAAATTAGTATTGTATAAACTATCTGAGCAATAAATTTAAGATTCCCGTTTATAACTAATAGCGCCTCTATGAAATGAGACGTGAACTAAGCCCTACCCCTATTCAGAAAGCGTCTTCTTTTTTTAGTATTGAGTTGACTGCATATGTATATTTTATCTCCGGCCGTAACTTATAAAACAGGACTTTCTGAATATAATATTCAATAGTGTAGGCCGTTACTTTGTGTTATGTATAGGGTAGTATACATATAAAAAACATAGCAAGTGTTTTATTATTGTGTTAATCATTTCTGAATATATACAGAGTCTCCCAAGTTGAGTGGCCTATTAAAATATTTTATAGAAGGAACCACACAAGAATTTTGAAAATAAGTAGAGTGCCCTAGACCAAAGTGATCTTTCAGAGTAAATTATTTTCACTTTTGCATCACTTCCGGTTGACCGGAAGTCGCTATTAAATTTCTTATTCTAAATTGAATGTTATAATTTTTATTGCAAATTCTGATTATAAACGTTATTCTAAATGCAAAATGTTATAGTTTCCCTATACCTAAATGTATCCGATTTTGAGATATTTTCAAACTTGCATAAAAAATCGTTTTGACTGCCATTCATTTAAAAAATGGTTTTTACGACTCTCTTAAATTTCAAGATTCAAGTTGCTTATCGTTTGAAGGTATAACCCTTAGGCTTTGAAATCATAGCCTAAATCCCCACAAATGCGTTTGGCTGCATAACGGGGTGGCTAAAACGAAAAGTAAACTTATAGTCTTTCCATCTAATCGCCGTGCGTATCTTTAGTACAAGGCATTATTTTTGTTTTATACAAAGCGCCACTTTACGGAATTTATTGGGGTCCGCACTGGGGCCCGACTCTGGAATCTCTACTAACATTTGTTGCATACGACAAATTTGACATTCACGGATACAACCTTGGACATTGCATTCGAGATTAGGCTAGATTTACATGCGACAATCATCAATCAAGATTCGAGAATCGGGCCCCTGGTCCGCACAACTATTCACATGTAGGTATCTTGCGGTTTGTCCTTGCGATTACTTTAATGTTTTAACCTCTTATGGATTCCTTTTGTTTACTTTGCCATCTAGGTCACTCTTAAGTAAGTAACTTAATCGTCACCACGGCCTCCTCTATAAATCATCACTTGCAGTCTATTCGGCCATGCGCGCCAATAATTTTCGTGTGATTTTAAATGACATAAGATGGAAATACAGTGGCTCCAGCTTTCCATATAAAACCATTGGACGGAATTTAAACAAAACCAAAGTCTGTCTATGGTGGTCTAAGTTATAGTGAACCCTGGAGCAGTCCCGTCGTTTTTACGTGTATACGCGGAGACAAACATCTAGTGAACCTGCAAATGAGTAATCATTATGCTTTGCAATTTGGGATTGTTTTTGTCAAATGCGGGGCTGAGGGAAGCGTGGGGTCAAGGATATCATGCATTAGTTTTGCATATTTCCCTGCCTTCATTTTTAATTGGACGGAGTCTAACGTGTATTACTGGTCACATACAAAAAGCACCGTAAAGTGGCGCTCTCTATGAAACAAAAATAATGCCTAGAACTAAAGATAAGCATGGTCAGTTAGACTGAAAGCTATTATATTTATGATGCCGTGATTGTCATTACATTAAAATTAATTTGGGTTTTTTTCTAATTGGCTGCTGTTACCCATTATACTGTGATTCCTAACGAGCATCCGTCAGCCGATATATCTTTGCCTAATATAGTTTTATTATTTGTACTTTACCTGCATCGGTATAGTAATCAATTATTAACAAATCAAATATTATGTCACGGAGCTGCGCCGAAACTAATTAATCAATTAATTAAGATTAATTTTGAAAAAATCAAAATTAATCTTTTATCAGGCATTGCGCTCTCAAAAATTTACAGCTTTATCACCGTGCCAGTTCTTGATGTCGAACATTCATGACTTCACAGTTTGTACCATCATAGTTGTAACCATAACAACCATATTCAATTCTGTTTACTAGAAAGTGTTCAGGCTAGTACCCTTTTTACTAAAGAATATTTACTAAAAGATGACCTATATTTTCAATTCTAGATATACTCTTAGACGATTCTTTAATTTACATTAAAGTTAGACAGTTCAATAACAAAACAAATATGATGATTTGGAAGCCAAGCGATAATTTCCGATTTGAACAATGAACGTTTCAGTAATTTATGAAGGTCCGAAGCATTTATGCGAGCCTTAGGGTCAGGACTGCGAAGCACATTTTGGGCGCCGCGTGCATGTATAATTTGTTCGTCCCTTTGTTCCTAGTTTTAATTATTTTAATTCGAAGTTATACTTATACATGTGTTAAAGTTTTTCCTACTTCACTTCCCTTTCACCACCTCTCTTCGGCTCTTCGTATTCTTTGCTATAGTCTCGGCCTGCCTCCAGGACAATCCCTTGCTCTTTAGTACTCTACTTATCTGGCTATCACACGTCATATGAGGCCTGTCTTTTCTTTTCTCTATTTTTCAAGCGTCCCATAATTTCCTGACTAGTCCTCCTTCGTCTACTCGTTCTAAATGTTCATACCAGCGGCGGCTGCTGATGACATTTTGGGTGGGTAGTAGGTAGTAGCGAAGATAGTAGTGCGTCGTGTGACTTCGTGTACCTTCCGTGCGGTTAGAACTACTGCCCACCCAATACGTCATCACCGACCGCGGTTGGTCCCCACCATCATATTTGTGGTTCTTCTACGTCTGTCACTTCCACTCTTCCATTTTTCTCTTATGGTATTATTTCTAATCTTATCCACTACACTAATTAACCACTTTTCGTAAGTATTTAGCTTCTATAACTTGTGTAACTTTTCGGTGAATACCTGCGACTCTATACTGTGATTCCTAACGAGTATCAGTCAGCCGATATCTTTGCCTAATATAATATAGTTTTATTGAACTTAGTTCGCATCATTGGTTATCACGTACTGAATCGAAGCCACACATATCCAACCTTCCTTTCACCCAAACAAGATTTTATTACGTGTTTGGTGGACAACAAAAGGAATTGTCCATTATGAGTTTTTGGAAAGGGGTCAAACCATCACTGCTAACTGGTATTGTGAACAGCTTCAGGGAGTACGAGCTTCTTCGATCAATAGAAAGAAAGTGGTATTCTTACAGGATAACCCCAGGCCGCATAGCGCAAGAGTGACTTGGGAAAAATTTATAAACTTGGCTGGGAAACGTTACCACACCCTCCATATTCTTCTAACATTTCGCCACCTTTTTTTGTCTCTTGACAGCTGTCCATAGTTCGTTCAAGACTCGAGTTGATCTAATAAATGCAGTCCGTCAATTTTTTAATGTAAAATCCATAGAGTTCTACAATACCGGCGCACAAAAACTGGTGTTACGTTGGGAGAAGGTCATTGAGTGTGATGGTAATTATTTCGATGAATAATAGTAGGTATATTGTTGTTTCTTAATAAATATCTATATTTTACCATCAGAAACCGCACGAAATTGTTTGGTTACCCGATATATAGGTACTACTGTTGGTACTACCCACATGGAATTTACGGAAACAGAGCCCTGACGCTCTGTTTCCGTAAATTCCTTCTTAATTTTAGTGGCTGCGCGAACACCAACATATGGATGTTTTGAGTGGATGGTTAGCATTCATTAAGTATAATATTTGTTAGTGTTCAACTTTTCTAGAATTAACCCGTCGCAAATTACGGCTTGTTTTTGATAAACTAATCCTTTATGGTTACTACTCCTCAATGTTAAGATTTGGTGATCTAGAACCGCAGATAGGGCGCGGAGAATTTATATAAACTAATGTATTTGAGAGCAAATGGCAGTGCAGTGGCTATTTTATTTTAATGGAGATTGGGTACGGCAAAAGACGGAAAATAGGATCGCCGACGA
The DNA here is from genome assembly GCA_031763485.1 of Osmoderma eremita. Taxonomy (NCBI): domain Eukaryota; kingdom Metazoa; phylum Arthropoda; class Insecta; order Coleoptera; family Scarabaeidae; genus Osmoderma; species Osmoderma eremita. The sequence continues at coordinate 1,059,001 of JARFOC010000408.1, read as the reverse complement.
AATTCTTGTGGAAAGAATGCCCAACATTAACAAAGAAACTCTGGTTTATGGTAATGTTTATTACTTAGTACTCCACACCGCATACTGATAAGTGGTAAAAGTCGGAAATTTCTACTCTTGACCGAGTACTTTTCATTCCGTTTTTGATCAAGTATGTTTTTCAAGGAAACGAAATATTTTCCGAAGGGAGATAAACTATCAAAGCACTCGAACGCAATCAGGTAAAATACAATAACATAATATTTTTATTCCGATAGCATATTTTAGTCATCTAGAAGCAGTTATATGAGCATTGTTTACGCTAAAGGATTTGTATCACCAATGTATTTCTCTACTTGCAAATATTTTGCGTTCTAATTCTAACAAAAAAATAAGGTTTTCCTCATTAAATACATGCAAGTTACCACACAGTTACATAGGGAATTTTGTAGTTATATGGAAAAACACTAAAACAGTTACATATCTGACAAACATGACATTGTTCATATGCCTCTCAATAAACTCATCTTGTCATTTAATCACTAGTTTTTTTTAAAATTCTCTTTCTTTCCTAAAGTGCGGCGTGTTTTGGATGAAAGGATAAATTTTTAATGACGACAACATGGAATTTGACGAAACACAATGTGTACCACCGCAAATACAAAACTTATTACAATATCCTGTCTGTGAAAACATAAATATTGAAGAAGGGTTGTGTAAACCGCACGATGAAAATTTGTTTTTGTTATCAAGCATTGCATTCCTACAAAAGCAACTTATTAAAAAATTGGAAAGCAAAAGCCAATTGAGCAATGATAACGATGTCAACAAAAGATATTCGAATTTATTACTGGTTGAGTCAGGTCAAAAGTTTCGCCGGCAAAAATGTTTTATACGATTGCCGAATTTGGAGAAATTTGATGAAGTATTAAAAAGTGAAGCGTCCATACCTGAAAAAGTTTTATCAAACACCCAAATATTACCATTGCCCAAGAAAAATAAGTCGTCAAAGTTGAGCATAACCAATATTTTTAAACACAAGGCAGATGTTGATGATGAAACACCTAAAAAATCTATTAGCGTCTTTAATATATTCAGGAGAAGTTCAACATCTACGAAAACTAGCGATAGTAATGTATCGTCTTGTAGTACTAGTATTGTTCAGATTGATCCCGAAAGATATGTCATTCTTGATGAAGAGGAATGCGGTCGTCAGTCAGTTTGTTCTATCGAATCTTTATCATCTTTAAAAGAAAATATAGAGCAAGCCTCATGTAATGATTGCATAAATTCCCATACGGATGATAATAACAAGTATCAGCCGAATTCTCATAAAATGAAAGAGTTGAGTGATATTGAGGAAGAAATTTTGAAAGTTATTCCAACTGAAACTACTTTAGAAATAAAAAAATCAATTAGCGAAAATCTGAGGGTATCGAGAGCCACGTCACGATCGTCATTAAATTCAAATAGGAGTTCTGCGGATGTTAGGTTTATAAAAAACGAGGATGATTATTTGGAAGACCCTCAAACCGGAATAAAGTTTAAGTGGGTTCCTCAAGCTTCGGGTAGGAAAATAAAAGAACAACCCTCTAAATTGAGCGTATGCATGGAAGATGAATCGGAGTCAGATATAGATTCGATACTTCAACAAAGAAATCATTCATTTAACTGCAGTAGTAGTATTAGAACTATGGTTTCTTCCGAAACAGTACAAGTAATTATGAATGAACTATTATATCAGTTAGAAGAAGGTGCTCACCAATAGAATGCGGTGACTTATAAATTAGAAACCTTGCAGAGCAAATGTTGGTACTCACGTGTTTTTTATTTTACTTTCGGAAAATATCCTGAAATGAAAGTCTTAAATATTCATTATAATAAATAAACTATAATACTTTGTTTCTATTTATTTAACGATTTCATGAAATTTCTTGTTTGCGCTTTTTTTAACAATTGTATAACGGTGGCAATTTAGAACGTTGTGAAATATAGATGGTGTGCCTTGTTTATAAATATGTCAAATTTTCAAAAAGCGACAGTAAACTTGTAATAATTTTATAATTTCTATGAAAATATGGAGGTTGTAGACAAGAAAAAGAAAAAGAAAGATGAATCCTTCAAGAAACGGAGAAAGCGTAAACTGTCTGAAATTAAATATACCAGAAATGAAAAGAACTTTTGGCCACACAAGACACATTACTATATATACCTCGTTATGCTGGGGAACGGTCCGGATTTTATGCCTTATATGATATGTTTTGCACTAGATTTATCAGGAGGTTCATAAGAGAAAATTAGTGATACATATCTTGAAATATATACTTTCAGGACTATTCCTTTTAATGTATTTAACCAGCTGCTTTATGCTAGGTATGCCATTGATTTACATGGAAATATTTCTGGGACGTTACACGCAAATGACAAATAGTCAAATGTACCGAATGGTTCCAATATTTTTTGGTACGTAAATGTCAATAAATAAGAACACTAATTTATATGTACCCTATTAATTAGGGTTTGGTATAATGGTGCTTGTAATGAATGTGTTCTATATACCTTTAACTATGGTCCAAACGAGCCATTTTCTTACAATTTTTATGAGATTAATGATACAAACTGATCTCTTTCAAAGTTGCTCCAAACACGGTACCTGTTACGATAAGCCCATTGATATAAGAAATATATCCGAAAACTATCATCTTTGTGAACATGGTGATTATTCTTGCGCATATGAGAAACAAATGAAATACACAACGGAGCATCTATATTGGTGAATAAATTTGCGTCTTGAAGGAATATTTCTTGATGACACCAACATGTTTTTAGGCAAACATTTAACGAGTCGAGTGGGGAGTATCCAATATGGCAGCTACTAATATCACTAGTGGTAACCTGGTTAGTCATAGGTACATTTCTAATTTTGGGAATGCGTGTAATTGGAGCGGTAATATATTGTTCAATGTTACTTTTTGTAAATATCTAATAATTTCGGCTTTTTTTAGATGTTGAAAACAAGTACTATAATATGCTGGATTATTTTTTCAATTATTTACATTATGGCGCTTACTATGCATGGGAGTACTGACGGATTGAAACAATTTTTCGAAATCAGATATGACAAGCTTAATATATATAAGGTGAAGACAGATTGTAAAGATATTTTCAAATTTGAAACTGTACTTTTGCTAGTGCATGGTGGTTGCGTTTTATAGCATTGGTAAACTGGGGTTTCTGGTACCAACTGGTTATATGACAGCATCAGCTTATGCAAAATTCCCCAAAAGGCTGGGAACTGGGGCCGAAACTCTTCTTCTTGTAACTGCAAATGTCCTCATATCCATGTTCTTCTTGTCGGGAATGTTCGCCATTGCCGGAGCATTGGCGTCTTATTTTAAAGTTGAATTGACTCATGTAGTTGCACCACGTAAATCAATAACTAAACTGACGATCACACTCTGATAATAATATTTTTTAGTATACGGATTGTATCTTGCCTTGATAACGCAATTTTTGAGATTTATGGAATGTCCAAATTCCTTTATACTCATGTATTTATTCGTGTTTTGGCTCGTACAGGTCGTAAGAGTGGTAAGTATTATTTTATGCGTTATCACATGCAAATTAGTTCTTTCTATGATTTTTAGGCAGTAGTCATACATCTGGTTGTTTTAAATCTGTACGATTACTTACCGCAACTGAGTTACTTTCCGAATTACGTAGTTATGTCAGTTGTTGGAGTTTGTGGCGTTATGAGTCTCATTGGATGCCTCAGAGTTAGTCCTAAGTTTATTTGCAAAACTAGTTTGTAATGCAGTTACAATTTTTAGGTATTTGTGGGTGTAATACAACTTTTGGCAGTTAATTATATCGTTGCATGTTTGAGCTGGCACACTTTCATCGAGGTAATATTAATGTTTTGCACATACATTACATTTATTTTCAAGGGCTGACTAACATCTTAAAATAAGGTCATTAACGTAAAAATATCAAAGTTTCATAATAGGAGAGATATTAATGTTAAAAAAATTTCTAGTATTTTTTATATTTTTAAGTGGTGATTAACCACCATAAAAAAGGTTTTTAACGCCAAAACGATTGATCAACAACTTGTGCAAAGTAAATGTAAACGATACGTTATTAGTGAATTTTTTACTAAGTAGACTTGAAACTGAACTTTTCCCGTGTCAAGCTGTTCCATTAGCTGTCACTGCCTTACTGGTTTGATGTAAAATTTTCCGAATAAATCCTAATAATGAAAGTAAAAATGGTCTATCGCACCAACAGTCAATACGCTGACATGTTGTTAAATTATGTTGAAGTACGCCAGAATTCTGCTGCTGCAAGTCGATTGTACGCTGAGCGGTTTCCTAACAGGCCAACACCTATTTTACAAAAATTCACCGCTGTAATAATCCATGCACGAGAAACTTGCATATCGCGAACACGTCAAAGTCGAGATGGTGGTCCTAGCTGACACCAACGAATTTTGGATGCCGAAGTAGAACTCTTAAATCTTGTCGAAGAAGGTCCTTCTAGTAGTAACCGAAAAATATTTCGCCAAGTAAATGTATCAAATCGAATTGTCTGGCGAACACTGCGCGAGAATCACTGATATCCTTTCCATGTACAAAAAGTACAGGCTTTACAACGTGAAGATCATCCCTTACGTTTACAGTTTTGCCGATGGTTTCTATAAAAACATTCCAAATATTTATTCCATTGTATTAGCGACTGATGAAGTAACGTTTACGCGTAACGGCAAAAATAACTGTCGTAACACTCATATTTGGGCTGTGGAAAATCCACATGCTGTTGGTCGTAATCATTTCCAGCAAGATTTTCGATAAACCTTTGGGTCGGACTGGTCAACGCACAACTTATTGGTCCATTTGTGTTGCCAAATTGAATGAATGGATATGATTATCCATTTGCAAAATCAATTGATGGTACTATTGGACGATGTTCCTTTGACTGTACGTCGACAAATGTGGTTTCCTCACGATGGCGCACCGCCGCATTTTAATCGTTTAGTTCACCAACATTTAGATAAAGTGTTTGAAAATAAGTGGATTGGTCGAGGTGGTCCTATGCCATGGCCTCTTCGGTCACCCGATCTTAACCCCCTTGATTTTTACTTATGGGGCGTTATGAAGACCATGATATACACCAACGACATAATTGATTTATCGCGTTGAGGCAGCTGCGGCAACAATTCGACGGCAAGGCCTAGTAAATTATGGCAATTCATGGACATGTTGAGCGAGAATTTGCGTTCAACAACATGTCTATAACTTTGAACAACAAGTGTGTAGTGGATTCCATGAAGAGCATAAAAAATTGTTTAAATTAATATGCTTAATCACTACTTAAAAATAAATATAGTAAAAACTACAATTGTTTTTAACGTTAATATCTCTTATTAGGAAACTTTGTTAAGATATTTTTACGTCAATGACCTTATTTTAAGATGTAAAATCATATACGTGTTTACGGTCTTAAACACGTGTATGTTCATAATTTTATTTTGTTTTGGAATTATTAAAATATCCGTAAAGTATGTTATAGAGTACGCTTGCTTGTAGGAGTAATTAATTTGATCTAAAAATTTGTTAAAAACTAATAAAGCTAGAAAAGCTGTGTATTCACTGCGATAAGTAGATAGTTTTTAATCTAATAGAGGGGTTAAATGTTTCCTTTTATTTTTTGCAGTACGTACAAGGCCTGATAAATTAATATTTTAACCAAAACTCCCTGTTTTTAATACAAAAATGCAATTTCGTTAATAGTATAGTAAGTATAGCACGGTAATGCTCAAGTAAAATACGAGAAACAAGCGAGTTGAAAATCAAGTAAAACTTATATCGTTTGAAATATTGTGTATACGTAATTAATGGTTATAACTATAATATATATATATATATATATATATATATATATATATATATAACTGGTTTACATACAACATTTGATGTGTCTTCAATGCGAGTTTGAACTCCCTGGAGTTACTTTTCATGAACCGAATTTTGTTGGGCATGGTGCTACGGACACTTTTGCAAAGCTTTGACAAGCCTCTGAAGAAAGTATTTTGTCCAGGGGCCCATGCTCAGGTGGTCTAAGGTATTCTTAGAAGGCCGAGACTCGATTGAAGATGAACCTCGCGGCGGATGGCTTTCAATTGGAGATCCTGTATGTTCTGATCGTCGGTTGGCGGTCAGAATAAGCTGGGAGGAGTTGAATTTGACTCACACAACCGTTCATCAAATTTTGACCCCGATGAGTTGAAGTTGAAAAAAATTTGCGCGAAAATGGTTTCGAAAACGCTAAAACTAGTAAATCGGAGATCAAAAACATGCTGATTTGCTGTTTTGATAGCTAGGGGATCATCCATAAGAAATTTGTTCTTCAAGTATAAACCTGCATTTTTGTGAGAAGTCTTTGAAAGAAAAAAAAACAGTCTTTCGCGTAAGACTGAACATCAAGAATACCTGGGAATGCATCACCACAATGCCACCTCGTATAATCCATTGAAAACAAAAACCAAATAATGTATGGCATTACCGATAAACTGATAGAAACAGAGTATTTTGGTTAAATACTACTTTATTCGGTCTATTCTTAACAGGCCTCGTAAGTGCCTTTTTTTAAATTTCAGTCTATTTGTGTATTTTATTGCTATGGCGTGAAACGCTTGTGTGACGATATCCATTTTATGACTGGTAGGAAGCCTATGAGATTTTGGTTAATGCTGTGGTACGCATTGCCGTTTGTAGCATTGGTAAGTGACAAATATATACATATGTACAATGGTTAATAATAGAAAATAGTAATAGAAACACTATCAGAAAAATATCTCTAACTTAGCATGCCAAAAGTAATGTCTTTTTGCTGTAGGTGTCTGATATCGTAATAATTTCGAATAAAGAAGACCACATGGAAATACAGCAAGTGCTGCTCCACAGAACTTTGACGTCGCAGCGTTTTTATGCTGGTCAGAGTATAGTTTTCATAAGCCTGTTGGTCTCATTTCTAGGGTCTTTCCTATTTGTGGTTCTTGGATTTCGTAACACCAGCGTAAGTATTTTAATAGAATAGTGTACCTACTTTTATGCATTTACCTTGTAAAGAACCCATTCTGAGGCCGTACATTCCACAAAATTAATTAAAGTAGTAGTTCGATAGAAGAGAGAAATGTGCGGGGGTTACATAGAAGGTTACGTATCAAAACTAATAAAAACTTTCGTACATGTAATGTGCAAAAATAATTTGTGATTTCAATATTTTAACAATTACACATCACCATATATAGAATATTATTATATAAAATAATAATATTCTATATATGGTGATGTGTTAGCTCAATGACAAACTCTGGCCGGTAAATGACTATTTGTCCACATGAACCAAACGTACAAGATGAAGAAAATATAATTGATACTGTCGTCGACAACCCTTCTATTAGTACACGACGTGCACAAAGCAATTTACATCTAAGTCAAAGTTTTGTGTGGCGCGTATTGAATCGTGAGGTATTACATCCATTTCATCGGGAAAATGTAGCATTTTGCCGCTGGCTTCTTTAGCAACAAACGAAAAACGGTAACTTTATTCCATAAGTATTTTGGTCCGATGTAGCGTTTTTCTCTTTACTAGGGGTGGCGTAGATAATTGTCACAATGACCACGTCCGGTCCCTGGAATGCGCAAAAATGTTTGGAAACCACACCATTCAATTTAATTGATGATGTACCACTTAATATCATTCGGAATATGTCGTATCAGCACGATGGCGCACCACCTCATCGAGGAAGACATTTTATTGACTCGCTAAATCAACAATTCCCGAACAATGGAAGCCCCCGGGTTTAAATCCCTTGAATTATTTTGTCTGGGTTACTATGAAGCACCTTGTGTACCAAGTTGAAGCAGCTGGCAGTCAACAGCTACTTCTCCGATCATAAAGCTATCACCGTCGAAGTGGTATTCGAAAGTAAAATTTTAAACAATTGTCAAAAAAATTGTGTGTCCAGTGACAAAAAATTTTCTCAATTTAAAACTTCAATTGCCAATGAAATTTGGGAAAAAATATTTAGTGAACATTACAGTGTAAACGAAAAGTTCTCTGTGTTTATTAACACTTTTTGTAGATACTTTAACGCATTCTACCCTATAAAAAGAGTGCTAATATCTTCTTCCCCCAAACGTAATGTCCCGGAAAACATATTAGAATTAAGAAATATTGTCTCTACTTTGTAAACTGTGTCTATTAGTGATTCGTAATATTGTCTACAAACCTACCTATACCTATTATAAAAAATTACACGATAATAGTCTCACCATTCACAGACGCAACAGATATAATAATCTATTGAGGAATTCAACTAACAAAAATAAGGATATGTGGCGGATCTTAAACAGTCACTTAGGTAGGAACAAAACTTGCTTTCAAAAATTGCCTGCAACTGACGATATGGAGCACCTTGCTGATGATTTCAACAAACTATTTGCTAATGTACAATATATCTCAAACACGGCTGATGCAACGGACATACGATTAAATAAAAATAACTTTTCTTTGTACTTTTTTCCGGTTTGTACAAATGAGATAAAATCTATTGTCAAGGGGCTGAATAGCTCCAGATCGTCAGGAGCAGATAATATCCCTTTAAATTTCGTTAAGGGTTGTGTTGATGTTTATGCGGAACCATTATGTCCCGTTATCAATGACAGTCCCCAGGCTGACTGCTTTTCTAAATCGCTAAAACATGTACTCGTAATCCCCTTTTACAAGAAGGATTGCCCTAATAATTTGATTAATTACAGACCAATCAGTCTTTTACTAGTTTTTCAAAATATTTGAAAAGAAACTTTTTGATTAAGGATGAAGGTCTATTTAGCAATAATGTTTTCAGTCATCAATGCGTATTTGTAGATCGGACTACGGCTAGCCTAGCCACCGGCTTTCCATATCTGAAAATAGTCTAACATACAAAAGTTTAAAATGTTTTAATAAGCGCCCAGATTCTGTAAAATCAGCCAATTCCATTTCACAATTCCGGAGGAATGTGCATACGCTCTTGTGTGAACTGGAACCCTACAGTTTGGACGAATGTCTCCATGCTAAATTATAATTTAAGCTGTTTACATTTTTCTGTATTTTTTGGATATTTGCCAATGTACCTACTCCTTTTCTTTTGTGCACCTGAGCAATAAACGATATTATTATTACTCGAAAAAATTCAATTGTGCGACATAATACTGGCTTCGTCGATGCGATTGCATACATGCCGAAAGTATGTTCGAACAAATATTATAATTCAAAGTCCATTCTTTTGGAACAAACTTAAAAGTAGTAAAAATAATTAAAGTACAAGTTTATTATACTTGAAATTTAACAAAATAAGTAAACATAAACATAAAGGTAACCTACAGAAAAGGATCAGGATAGAAGTTGTTAATATTTCGTACCATATGTGATACTGGCGCTTTGCGTAGCAC
>JARFOC010000408.1:1020450-1049425 GCA_031763485.1 Osmoderma eremita | reverse complement strand
GTAAATATGTCACTTTGTACGTCATTTTTTCATGATTTATACACATATTATAATATATACTTTCACAAAATTTCATTACATTGTCACTCTGAAACCCTGACTGATAGGAAAAATTCTGAAAACAGATATGAAATAAGTGTCAAAAGAGTACTACCAAGTTCACCCACTTTACCTGGTGGGGCAAAATAAATCTGAAATTTGGTTGACCAGTGTAATTAGTCTAAAATTAACTATAATATTTCGTTAAAAATGTTTTGGCAACGGAAACAATTCTAATTTCTTAATTTAACACAAATGCACTGTTAAGGTAAGTACATTTGGAAGTTACCGCAATCACGCTCCGTTTTTAATTTAATTAATTTATTTAGTTAATAGAATCTTAATATACTTTAATATGATATTTCAATGTCGTTAGCACAGCAAATTCATTTAGTTAATTCAACATAAGATTAAGTTTCAATAACCATTTGTGTGATTAACTTAACGTATGTATTTGGTTGACGCAACTTAAAAGTAAGTTTTCTTTATTTTAGGCTAAGAAAGCATTAATTGTAAATTCTTTCTTAATTTAATAAAAGCTTTTGTTCCACTGTATTTAATTCAAAATAATAGGTTAAATACTCGTTTTTTTTTGTTGGTTAAATTAACAAATTTAGTTTTCTAAATGCAGCTGCAGGGAGAAGATTTAAAACATTATATAAATTTATTTCCCAAACAAATTTTTTTATTAGTTTTTGTTGATCAACTGTTGGTAAGTGGATTTGATTAAACATTTTGATTACACACAATGAATAATAAGTATACCTACCCTACAAAAATGCTGAGAGGATGTAATAGTAATGTGAGCTGCACGCGACTACCGTCAACAAAAAGAAATAGTATTTGTATAGGTTCGCTCGTGTATCATATAAGCGATGCCACGGCCTGTGTGAGCTGTTGTAGGACGGATTTGAAAAACGTGTTCTCGATTGCCGACACGAGACATGTCGGCTCACGTGCAATATGTAAGTATCTATATTGTCAGGATAAACAGATACCATTCTTCATAATGCCGTTAGCGCCATCATACATGATTTGATTTGAAGAACAACACACGTTCATTACGATTTTTTAATATACCGTCATTGCATTGACTATGAGATACTGCTGCCTCAGCGTGGCCGTAGAGAAAGTTGCTAAAGGTTGACATATATTCAATAATTTTAAAGTTATATCACATTGAGAATTAACTAAGTAATTTGTGTGCAGATGTATGTATAATGAAATAAAGTTACCTACTATAAGAAACATCAAAAGTGCCAAAAACAATTAAACGTACCTACTGCTTGCTGGAGTACTTACTACTTGCAAATTAATTTCGTACTTGATTTTCCAAAACCATATAGTTGAACACTTGAATTATTTTTCTCACGTTTACTTTCTATTCAGTTTTATCTACCCATTAACTCCACATACAACAAAATTACTTAATGCACTATTACCCTTCCTGTCAACTTGGACAGATGCATTTGCTAACATGCATTCATTTCATGTAGAGGCAAAATGGGTAAAACAGGCGCATATCACATTTACGAACACGTGTGCAGTTTCTATACCAACTCTCCTATACGTACGGAATGATGAAGTGGTCAACGTGAGCTTCGATTCAGGTCCATGTGTTTTTCTGCTTAGATGCGTATGCTATTATTTTGCGGTTTGACCTGTTTATTAATCGTGTTATTCTCGGACTAGGAAAATTCCAATTTAATGAGTAACGTAGTTGTTGATCATAATTTCCTGGAAGGTGAAGCAATTTTTGTGTTGACTTACATAAGATTGCCTCAATGGAAAGTTTCGTGCAGTAGAGCTATTGGTAAAACCAGCGCTGGCCAAAGTGTTGTTTGACTTGCATGTTTATAGATATTGCAAATCGTTCATTGTCAGAAAGACCAATTAAGAGGTTCCTAGTTTGGAGTAAACATCTACTTCACTCAAGTAAACTGTGTATATTTTAACGAAAATCATTCACAGCTGTACGTAGTATATGCAAGTTTTGCAATAAATGTATTGCTAATGCAGAATGTTAAAGGTAACGCAGAATTTTGTTATGACATAAACGGAATTATGCATCCAAGTGTATCTTAGAAATTGTTTGTTTTGATTAGATTTCCAATTTCATATTTCACACAAGCCCCTAATTTTGAAACGAGTGTCTTAGATATATAAACATATAAAATTGGAGAGGAATCTTCACTGAGTTTAATGTTAAGAGTTTATATTACTTTGATGGGTGAATAATGTAAAAACATTGGGTCTATACATTTTACATATTACTACAGCTCGTGCCGTGAATCATAATTTGATAATCTGATTTTAGTATTGTTCAGGTTTCAGTTCCCGTATTATGAAAAGAGCCATAGACTTTATAGTAGCATACAAACATGATTATGCAATTATATATGAAACGATGGGGGTAATAAATATAATATTTATTGAAAATGTAATTCTTGAACCTTAAAGAGTTTTACACACATTAATGGAACTTTGGACAAAGAAGGCTTGCCTGAAAGATACCTGAAAAGTCATATTTATTATATCGATTAATTCAGTAAAATTGTGGAAGGAAGGATTAATAACATTCACATAAATAAACGATTATGAAATCTAACGTTACGCAAACAAATAGAAGGAAATTTGAAGCTATAAAGAATTCCATATTACTATATCTTCCGTATTCGTATTTCTGGCTTATGGATTCCGTTATGCATTGTTTGCATGCGTTTTACCTATTTTTACCTTTGTAAATATACAAAGTTGTCAGTATTGCTGATTCAAGTTAGGAAAATCTTTACTAAGGTGGATCCAAGATCGAAAGCTTTACATTAGGTGACTTTAGTATTAAGTGTCATAATTTAACCTGAATAAGGAATTTGGGTACATTTTTAATTTCTGGTGTTTGTTTAAAGTCGGAGAGAATATCTTCTCTGTGCTGTGCGATGGTAAAACAGCAACCTCATTTAGTTCTATTTTATTTAGGGAGTTTTACCTTTAAGTTTTAGTAGTTCCTCCTTTGATTATTTTAAGAATCTAATTTAATTCCAGAAAGATTCCTTAGAGGAATATTTATTTTACTTCAATAAATCCAATTCTTTTTAGTTCGTTTCTTTTCACTCATTTTTTGTGATTGTTTATACATTTATTAAATAATTAACACAAGATCAAATATTGATTCGTATCAATCAATCAATTGTGCTGCTCCGCTACTGAGCCATTGTCAGTTGTTGTTTCCAGCAAGAATGTCGAACTTCGAAGGACCAAAAATGAAACATTCAAGCTCAAGATTTATAAAATACTTTACAGGAAGAGAAAATGTCAGAAACTGTCCAAGCATTATGTTTCTATAAATATGGCATTAGTTTTATTGGAGCATGTCGTCACCTTAATACAGTTACGTCAATGGAGATATGATTACAAAGAATTCCTCGACCTAACAGCTTGATGGCGAACGAAAGAAGGTAAGAAGTTCGATTTGACAGTTGTCTGTCGATATCACAGATCATTTGCAAAACGCCTAAACCATACAACTACACAAAAGTATTTCAACTATATGTTACATGTTTTTTTTCTTTTTTTGAAAATGGTTTATCTTTTTGTGCATTTTTAGATACGCTTGTTGCCATTTTAGCAAAATAAAACCACTAATCAATCTTGAGATTTTATTTGTGAACAAACCTTATGTTGAACATTAAATTGAAATATTTAAAACTCATTATCTGAAGGAATTGGTTTTGCCCAGTGCTATACATGTTATTATATAACGTTGTATGGTAACATGTGCCATTCAATTTGGCCACATACTTTTTTATCTCTGGATTGCCTTCTCATCATGAACACGGGCTCTCGCAATTTGAGCAGTTTTATCCATATCAGCCTTTGAGAACTGATTCGGTTTCCTCAAAAATGAAGGCCTAATCAGACTTACAAATTATCCCCACATAAGTTTCATAAGTTTCCAATTTCTGTAGTAGATTGTAATAGGTAAACAGTACCGTTTCTAAAACAGTCACTCGTCGTGGACAGGCTGTATAGTCCCCGACCCTGGCTCCAACCAGCCCGACCTCTGACCCCATAGCCATAGCATAGCCAGACTAGCGATAAGCCCTACCCGCGCGACATTAATGACATCAATTTGCGATAATGGGATAGCTCTCGAAGATATCCTGGTTCTAAAAGCAGTTTACCTGGTTTTGGCATGGTTTTGACCTGGCTTTGACCTGGTTTCAACCTGATTCTCAAAGCAGTTTACCTGGTTTTGACCTGGTTCTAAAAGCCGCTTACCTGGTTTTGATCTGTATTTGACCTGATTCTAAAGCCAGGTCAAAACCCGGTCAAAACCAGATTAAAAACAGGGCAAAACCAGGTCAAAACCAGGCAAAGACCAGGGAAAGCTGCTTTTAGAACCAGGATATCTTCGAGAATTATCCTATTATCGCAAATTGGTCGGGCTGGTTGGAGCCAGGGTCGGGAACTATACAGCCTGTCCGCGTCGAATGTTTTAGAAACTGTACTGTTTAGCTACTGATTCTCTACAAGAAAGATGCCCATGTCTGACGAACGACATGCGCAACTGCCAGCTACAAACTGCACTGTGTTGGTACCCTTGTAATAGGAATAATAAAGCAATCTACACTTTAAATATTTGCATTTTGAAAAGCAATGTTGGTGCAATCTAATACAACACGGCTGCCCTTAAAACTATTGAAACACTTAGGCATATTGGCTAAAATCTGTTCCTTTGGAGTCTTATAGACAGTTGACTTTATAGCTGTAGCCACAAGTGGCAGTGTAAAATGAAGATATCTGCTAGTATTAGACTCACTTAATGAAAATAAGATTCCTAAACCAGCAAATGGAATATTTAACCTTAGTTTCAGCAGAACAAGAATAATTTTCATTCTCAGATTTTATAGATCTGAACAATATTTTCCGTGCACTCCACAATGGTTCACACTTTCAACCACGCTTGTGAACTTCTTTAATTTATTGTAGTTTTCCAAAATACCAGTTAAACAAAACGGAAGAGCATTTGTTTATCACAGAATATCAAAAGTTGGAAAATAATGGACATCCTATACGCACGTATAATAGATACAAAGATACAATCTACATACGTTTTTATTGGTGATTTTTTCAGTTTGTTAGTGTGGATTAGGAAAAGTAAAAGTAGAAACACCAATGAGTTGTAAAACCGATAACATTGTAGTTACTGTTAAATTAAGTACAGACGCTTCATAAATTTCGTGCGACGTGACCTAAATGCGCATATAATTCAAATATGCAAATCCATCTACACCCAGTCGGCCACCGCTGTTTGTTTATATATTCCAGAATTCGCCAATAGTGACTGAAACTCACAAGTGGTCATTTTATGTATGTGGTGAATAACAACGGTGTAGTAATAGAAATGCTACACGTGCCTGGAATAAATACTTTATCAATTGCTTTTTAATATCTTTCTACTTTTACTAATACACACTAACTAACTGAAAAATAAATACGTATGTAGATGGTATCTTTGTATCTATTATACGTACGTATAGGTGTCCATTATTGCCGCAGTTTATCTCGAATGCTCATGTAGTATTATTTGCTGATGATACTACGGTTACATCAGATTGCCAGCTATAATCTAGAGCGCGAAATTTATGGCGTTGTTTGTGAATTTGAAAGCTGGTGCAATGCAAATATGCTGATTTTAAACGATGACAAAACTTCATATATCCATTTTAATCGTTGGTATACTCTTCTATCTTATACAATATCTTGGTATGGGGACAAGGCATACGTTACAAGCGTTCATTTATTACACAGAAAAGAATCCTGCGCTTGATGTTCGGTTTGGGACCTCGCGATAGTTGTAGACTATTATTTCCTGTTCACAACCTGTTCACATTGCAGTGATACATGTAAAAAAATAGTCACTTATATGTTAGTGACGAGAGGAACTATCGGACTAGACAACGTGATCTTTGTATACCACCCAAACACCTTACATCTCTTTTCGAGAAACCACCAATGTATAGCTTTGCCAAATTGTATAAAGGTTTGCCTTTGCATATAGGAAAGATGAATAAACTAAAGGATTTTAAGCGAAATTGCAAGAATTTTGTAATTAATAAGTGTTGCTATTCTTACGAGAAATTTTTATCATTGTGATGTATTTCTTATTTTTAATTTTTTTAAATATGTTATGCAATCAATAAGATCTAATATCGTAACGATCAAACAGCAAATAAATACTATTATTATCCATAATTAAATAATAATAATATATTTATTCAGACACCATAAGTACAACATTCATAATGAGAAGTATAGCTCGTATAGGATAAGTCCGTGGTGCATAATTTAAATAAATTTCACTGAAGTAAATTATAGACGAACCATTTTAAGTTACATATTAAAGTACAGAAGTGAAATATTGACTTAAAGAATAAAAGCATTTATTATTAAGTAATCTTTTAGCTTAATTTTGAATGACCTGATTTATTTGTTTCCAATTTGGATCTAACGTATCACATAACTTAATGCTAATATATAAAGGATAATTTTCAAAAGTAGTTAATGTGCGCTTTGGAATATTGAAATCACCTCATGTAAAATAATTATGATAGTCTTTATTTGGTTACAGGTTTGATTTAATGGTCCTAAGGAATACAAGAATTTCAAAAATATATGTTGGTAGTGGCATGATTCTTAGTTGTCTAGATAAGCAATATGTGGAACGCTGTGTTGCATTTAATTTTGTCCAAATAATTCTTCTTGCAACCAAAATACTCTAATACTGCGTGAGCTAGTACCCCAAAAATAAGGTCATTGATTGATCGATGGTGTCCCTAATACAGAGGATGGTCTTTTATATCCCTTAACACTGCGGCATTGAGGTCAAAATCCAATATGGCGCGGGTTAGAAATAAGAAATCTGAAGATGGCCAGAATCAATCGAAACGTCCTATAAAAATTTTGAGTTCACCATTAGGTAGGAAATAAAAAGTGACCTTGAGAATGTGTTTTTAGTCTTTCTCTGCAAGGTCGAATAGACGTCCTAGAGGTAAAGGATGCAAATAGGTTTTTTTTGTTTTCTTTTTAAATCTGGAACGTTATTTGTCACAGGCTTATTTTTTCTTAAGCAAGATCCCCATGGTTAGGGCCGAAAATGTATCAGCCTGTATACAGTGTCTTGACTCACACAAATATATGCTTCTTATTTTATTTATATTACTAATTTTTATATTTATATTTATGTTCTGACACATTATTTTAATTGTAACAGCAATGAATAAGTGAATAGCAAATTCTTCCCCAGTGTGAGTATTACCTTGCGAGAGATAATTTTTAACGACTAATCACTTTACTGGTTACTGGAACTTTAATTCCTTCTAAATTACTTTACCGATCGCTTGCTATTGCTGCGTATATGTACGTCGCACAGTAGTGATATAATATCTAATGAGGTAGCATATGGATCCAGGATCAGGTAGTAAATACGCGGCAACAAGGTGGAAGCAAAAAAAAAGAAAGATAATCAAACGCGTCTTTTACCTAACAAGAAATATTTGTTTATACAGGAAAATGAACATCACAAAAGAAAAAAAGTACACGTGCGGGCAGATGAGTATTATTTGTATTGCAAAAAAACGACACATATGAGAAGAAACTATTACATATACACAAGAGTTTACTGAAGCGAAACAAAATAATATAAAAAAAAGATTCCTTCTATATAAGTACTCTATATACAGGTGTACAAAATGAAACGGTGATGTATACATGAATATTTGAACTCTCGAATATACAGGTTCTGTCAAAATAAATCGGCGACAAAGAAATATATATGGGAATGTTTCAAATCGGTAATAAATTAATAATGAATTTTGATAATAATATAAATTTGGATTCTCTTTATAAATGTCAAGTTGACACAAGCCGGACAACCCCTGAATGACAATTATCTGACACTTGCTAATTTAATTAGAAAATGACTTAGTCAAGAAATTGTAACGTCTTATAATATCGAAAAAGGTAAAGATGTATTGAAAATATAATTTGGAAATGTTACTATCACAATAAATGCGAACATATAATTTTAACGAATGAATTAAATTATCAAATACCTTGTCTAACCTATGTATGTGTGTGCGATGTGTATCACACTGTTCTGTTTTCTTGGACCGCCGTTACTCGTTCCATCTCCTTCCAAATTTTCTCTCATCACACTTTTCCAATTACCCCTTCTTTTGCACTGGTTCTCTTATAGATCTTTTTAATTCTGCTCACAAATTTAATTTTTCTGACTTTCAAAATTTGTTTCTTTCTTCAATCCGTTTCTCCCGCAACCATCTCAAATATTCCCTTTCATCATCACCACAGAGCAAGCTATTATTAAGTACTATACCGCGACGGAACTGCTATGTCGACGGTTTCTATACTGCATTATTATTCTATGGTGGCAACTTGAGCTCGGTTGGCCAGCGCTTCGTTCTTCGTCTCGTACACCCGCGATGTAATGTATTCAACGCTTGAAACGGGATCGCACCTATGTGTAGGCTTTCATGGACATGGCTGGACCTGTCCTCTGTCAGGAATTGCGCGAAGCTGCTAATGCAGTACTATCGCATTAAGTTCAACAGAGTTTTCCGAGCAGTGTGCGTCGAGAAGCCGTGGAGCAACGACACAACATTCAAGTTTTGCTTCAAATTGGGTAAAACAGCGATGGAAATGGAATGTTGGTGCACGATCACAGACAGGATGCTGTTAGTAGAAAATGTGTGTGCGATTGGTTTGCACACTTTCGCGTTGGCAAGGAATTGGTGGAGGACGACCGCGTTCGTGCCAGCCATCCATAAGCAGGATCTTGGAAAACATTGAACATGTGCGAGTATTGCTAGCAAAAGGTCGGCGATTGATTCTGCAATTAATAGCAGAAGAAGTGGGTATTAGCAAAGACACAGTGGGAGCCATTATCTATGAAGATTTCGGTAAACGAAAGATTTGTTCACGATTTGCGTCCTACATCCTAACACATGTGCTAAAAGCAAGACTTTAAAAAAACTAGTGGCGATTTCATCGACATGTGTGACCGGGATCCGTCCTTTTCGGTTCCATTGTCAGAGGAGACTTGAGGGGAATCTTGGTATTTTCAGTACGACCCAGAAACAAATAGATAATCAATGGAATGGCGGTCACCGTCTTCCCAGCGACATACAAAGAGCCGTATGCAAAAATCCAAGGCGAAGACCATGCTGATCACATTTTTCGACACAGAGGGTACCATCCATCGGGAACTCGTCCCTGGTGACCAAACGGTGAATACCGCATTCTACCTGGAGGTTCTTAAACGTGTGTTGCAGCGCATCCAACGCGTTTGGCAACAGATGGTCGAGACGGGAAGTTGTGTGTTACTGCATGACAACACACCATCGCATACGAGCACCTTTGTTCACCAATTTGTGTCTCTGCGTAGAGTGACTGTTTTGGAACACCCACCCTACCCGCATATCTTGCCCCTGCTGTTTTTTTTATTCCCTCGCCTTAAAGGGATTGAAGGGATCACGGTTTGCGGAGATTAAGGAGATTCAGGACCTTGTGACAGTTATTCTGAAAATGGTTGCAAGAAGAGAGTTATGCGACAGTTCCCAGCAGCTATACGAACATTGTCAAAAGTGTTGTTGTTTCTGGTGGCGACTACTTCGAAGGCCAATAAACGAGGCTTCGCGTCCAAACGCCTCTGCGTCTAAACAGCATCGCGTCAAACCGTCTTGGCGATCACAACGACCGCGGCAAACCAGCTGCGTTAACCCGGCCGCGACAAAACGTCCTAGACCGGCGGACCATATATACATTATATATGATTCGAAACAGGTGTAGTGGTAGGTCTTATAATTTCTTCGACACTTGTTATGTCTTTTAATCGGTATATTACATAACACGCTTGTGAATTTAGCTCACAAATTATTTATATGCGCCGACCACACAAAATCGTTATCTATATATAATCTTGTAGAAGCAACTTGCTGGATTGATTGCTTATTAATTTGTAACCGATAACTGCAGTCTGTTTTCACCTCGGAGTGAAGTTTATAAATACACATATATTGACTACCATGGCATTATCAGCAACCAATCAATAAGTTTGTTGAGTGTAGTCTGCATATGTACCCGCAAATCATCCAAGTTGGTCGCGATGATATAGGTGTTATCATCCGCATGCATAATACAATTAATATCGTCGGTGTAGTTCGGTGGAATAGCAGCGGTCCCAGAATTGATCCCAGCGGTACTCCTGTAGTTACGGGAAGTTCGGAAGAAACAGTGTTATTGTTAACTACACTTGTTTTCTGTGACACAAATATGACACAAGCCAATCGTATATGGTGCCTCTCAATCCGCACGATTCCAGCTCTCCTAAGAGTAAATTATGATCAAACGCTTTTGACAAGTTCATGAACGGACGCATGCTCCTTTGGCCAGTATCTAAGTTACTATAAATTTTTGATATAAATAATAATGCCGATTGAGTTGACTTTCCTTTCACAAAACGTGCTGTGCGGGATGTAAACAAATAAACAGCTTTAGTTCAAATTATGGCAAAGTACATAGTAAGAGAAAAATAAAAGAACATAATAATAATAACAAAAAAATAGTCTGCAATGGAATAGCAACATATTTTTAATAAATGTGATTTAATTTTACGTTTGAAATTAGTTCAAAGAGTGCAGATTTGTACATTGTTGGAAAACATATTATACAACTTACAACTTAAAAGGTTAAATTCTTCTGGAAGATACTGTATTTCTCTAAGAAATTATGTATTCTGTTGAAACGATTCCTTCAAAAATTTTAGATATCCTACACAAGGTGGAAATCGGCCGATAATTTGATATTAATTGAGGTTTACCCTTCTTATAAACAGGAACTATCATACCTACGTTGAGTGTACCTGGAAAAATTCCTTCATGCAAGGACCAGTTGAAGAGACTGGCTAATATATATACATATGTATTTATTGCATCAGTACCCACCGAGTTTGTACGTTAATAGCATTTTAAACTAAATTACGACTTACGCTGCAATGAACATGGTTCGAATGTTATGTATAAAGATTAATAATCCAAAATAAGAAATCCACCACAAAATAGAAATAAGAGTGTTACTAGTTTAAGTGGTTCACACACAGAGGCTAAATTTATCTGTTTTGAAATGAGTAGAACATTGCATCTGCGACACGCTTAATCGTGTTCTGTAAAGTTAACGACTGTGTGTATATTGAATGACTTTAAACATAACTATAAACACTTTGTAACACGTGATTTTTCTGTACATCGGTCGGTTATGAATGGAAAAGCTTGTATGTTTATATCTCGCACTCGTGCCTTAAACTGTAGTAAACAAAAACACATTCGTTTTAGATAACGCGAATATGGATATATGTACAATAACTGACAAAATTGATTCTTTCCGTAATTTACCTTTGGATATAGCAAATTAAAGTATCCGATGAGACTTTTCCAATTTCCATTTCAGCAGAATAAATAAACAGTGCTAATATAGGAGCGAAAACATGCAAAACATTTAAAAATATTTAAACACTATTCCGTGATTTGTTATGCATAAGTGCCTGTTATAGTAGGTATTTATTGCAAAACTATAGTTGTTGTCGAAATACATATCTAGATACCTCCGATTATGTTAACAACATACATACATTATTGTGCAAAACTAAGGGATTAATTTACAATGGCGTACTATTTCAATTTCTATGTTGTTAACTTGATAAAACGTGCTACTCAGAGAAAAAAATTCTTGAACCAAATATAGCATACCTCAAGAAAGTTTATTTGTATGAAACATTTTTTTTAACAACATGCTAAATTTGTTTGAATAGACAATTATTTTGGTTTGATATATTTTGTTACTCAAATAAATATATTTTAGAATCTAATAAGTAGTAAGTAAGAGAGTAGCAATAGTAGCACCAATTCCGAAGCTAATTATTTCTCAGATGTTCTTGATACTGTAGGTCCTTTATGCTGAGTGAATTCTCGCCTGCTGCGAGTAGGCTCAATAAAGAGTGAAGGAAACGGATAGATGTTTCAGGTTGTTAGGCCAGAATACGTATTACTCTGCCGCGTCGATTCTGGCGAGTGTATGACTTGCTTCATTTTTATCTAATACATGGATACATCGGAGAAATACATTTCTTGGCCCTATGCGCAGCCGAGATATACTCGGTATACTGGCCAGTATAGGAACCGGACAACAAACACTGTTCTAGCTAGGTGTCCAGTCCGAAAAGCTATCACCTCCCCAAATCTGCATTAACGCGCCTGGGATGCTGCTTGTTGCCAATGACATCCATTGTTTGCAATAGCGCGTTTCATTGCACCTACAGGATGACGCATTAGTGTGGCAAAGCTCGATATATCCGGTGATCGAGCTAGTCACTCAATTGGTTCCTCTCTCCTTGTCCATCTTTCAAGGAAATGGTCGTGTGTTAACGTAGTGTGAAGTAACGAAGCTCAATCGTGCAGGTACCACAACCTTTGTCGAACATTTAGGGGAATATTTTCCAATAACAACGGTAAATGATTTTCTAAAAAGTCTAAATAAATTTGACCATTCACTCATCCTTCGAATAAACGTGGCCTAATTACATAATCTTCTAGCTAGTAATGAAGATTTAAGAGACATGAATGTCTTTGGGTTTTGACTGGTCCTGTATTAAGTTTTGACAATTTTGAAACAACATCGCTTTGCTATGCTTGTAAAAGAAAAATTTCGGACTGTATCGTGTGCAGTATACAAGACCTCGAACTCATAGTGATTTGCATATAAAATTGACCATAACTAATGAAACACGGTGTATAATGCAATGAAATTGTATATTGGGGGTTAACCCCTTTTAGCCGTATGTTACTAATTCGCGACATACCAGGAAGCCTTCATCTGGATTGCAGCACGAATTTGAAAAAAGAAGACCTACATCAACAATTCCAGCTACAAATACTCGAACTGATGGGATTGCCCATTGGCCGATGATAATGAAGTCGAGGCAGAGATGCAAGAAACCCAATTGCAAAGGACACACCAATGTTCTCTGTGAAAAATGTCAAGTAAATTTGTGTTTGAACAATCATTCCAATTGTTTTAAAGAATTTCTTGTATAATTAATAAAGTAATAATATACGACTTCCTCCAATATCCGTAGTAGCGAATTCGCGACGTACCCCTTAACACCTCCTAAGTATCCAATTTTCTAATTTGTTGCTATTAAGCCGTATATACGTCCTTCTGCTGCTAGATTAGAATGTCAAATATTTTTTTAAAATTACATAATATAACTCTGCCATGAAAAGGTTAACCTAAATCCGGAATAATATACAGGCTGTTCCACTTAAGAAAACGTATGTTTGGTTCACTCTGGTGATATGAAATAGCCTGTATATATGAAAATAATTTTAAAATGTTAAGTTTAACACTGTCTACAATTCTCGTAAATAACTTTCTTTGATATCCTATATGATAACGGGTATATCTAGCTTTGCCACACTAATGCGTCACTCTGTATATACATATAAGGAGTTTTCAATGATATACTAATTAGTTATTTAATGGAAATAAATGATAGAAAAAACTATATTTAATTGAAATTCGGAATGTACTTTAAACGAAGGAATTATATTGTTAAATGAAAATATATTTTAAAATTAAATTATTCGGATTATTAGTTGCAAAAATTTCCAACACTTTCCTGTCTCCTCTCAACTTACCTCAAATCTTCCTCCACATCCTAGAACCATTTCCTTTTTGCTCTGCCCCCTTTTCTCTTGCCGCCATGTCCCATGAGGGGTGTCTCTTTAGCGTTTCTGGTGGTTGCCCGTTCGCCAAATACGCCCCAATCACGTACCCTTTAGTCTCGTATTCTACGAGTTGTATTTGGTTGGTTGTACATATCCATCACCTCCTTATTTGTTCTTCTTCTCCACCGTTCTTGCGCATCGCGACCCCCATCAAAAATTCTTCAAGCACCCTATTTGTCCATCTTTTAAGTGTTTCTTGGTTTTTTTGACTTAGGACCCATACTGCGCCGCCCCAACATATAATACCGATGCAACCACCACCATTTTCTAAATCCGTATTATTGCGCCGTTATGACTGTAGACCGCTTTATAATTATTGGCAACTACCTATACCTGCCAATGATCGCACTCCTATTAACGATTTTTTTGTCAATTTCATTGCCTTCGTCGGACCCATTACTGAAAGTTACCCCGAGTAAGTCGAAGTCATCGACCTTTTGGAAGCTGTATTGCCTGTTATTTGTTTTAGTCTACACATCTTGCCCACTTTCAGCTCAAAACTTTGTTTTGCCTCATTTTAAAGTTTTTTTTCTCCAATTTTATCCTCGATCTTGTAATAAGTGTGACGTCATATGTATATCTTGTTAAATGTATTAGTGAAGTTTAACAATGTTAGTTTATAAGAAATTATTATGCTATTGAAATAACAACACAGCAATACTGCGGCAAAGAACAAATGTAGAAGGAAGATTTTGCATATTTCTATGTTACAAATGGAATTATTCCTAGAAGAACGGATTTTGTATATTATTGAATAAGCGTTGTTGTTGAGAAATTTAAACACACTCTTCATAATACGCGGGATATGCTTAATTATGCGATCCATATTTCCCTTCCTACTAAGTTATTACTTGTATATTGACCTATAGATCATGAATACAATGGATTAGAATAGATTATTCCTGGAAGAGCGAATTTTGTAGAAAAGATTTCTAGCAGATAATCGTGGACAATCGATTTTTTATCTTATACCTATACACTTCATATCCAAATGTAAGTTTTCACAATTATTATTGCCGACTCAGGAATAATAATTCAAAAGACGAAAATACACAATATATTCAATTGTTTTTCGGTTTTTATTTTAAGTATCACGAAAGAGGACACCAAATCCCTTTTAATATATCTGACATTAACACTGGTGAGCGCTTACTTTTAGATATACTCAGGATTAGTACAAAGTAGGTGTTATATTAAGTTGAAAACAATTTAAAAGTAATGTTGACAGAGAATGTCTACGCGACTGATATTTAAAGTTATGTATGGTATTATTAATGCTAATTTAACCTTTCTTTTTAGTTTTTAAATATATTTCAAATAAAAGTAATTTTAAATAAATTATATTACTGACTAATTTAACCTTACCGAACCAGGATTCATAATCGCTAACAATAAGTTTAGGAATAAGACATCAATTTACTATATCAAATTAGGGGTACCCTGATGAATCTAAATAAGTAAAATATAATAAATCCTTGTTTTAACAATAGATATATTACTCATAACAGATATATTAACAAAGTAACTCTCGGCATTTTGCTAAAAGTCAATGTGAGAAAACTGCACATAACCTTACTTCGTGTGTAGTTGGCTATATTCCTTTGACTGACAAAAATGAGTAATAAAACGTTAAAAAAATAGGAGGATGGTATGATAAACTCCCGTGTTTGACGACAGGTGGCGCTTTGTGTGAAAATCTACACTACCTACTGTGAGTACTATTCCTTAGTCGACCTCTGTCAAAATTTCGGAAAGATTCATCGAGTACTTACTTTTTATAGCTGTTGAAAGTGACAAAGTGTACCTATGTATTTTTGCAATTATGGAAAAAAAGCAATATCGATCAGTGATTAAAGTTCTTTTTTTGGATGAGAAAACGTGTGCAGAAATTAATGACAAATTGCACGCGGTTTATATAAATCATGCACCATCGATGACTACCATCAGATACTGGTTTAATAAATTTAAGCGTGGCCGAACCTCCGTCTTTGATGATGGGCGGCCAGGTCGTCCTATTGTGGTGACTACGGATGGTATGGTCAATAAAGTGCATAATATCGTATTAGCACACCGTCCTATATCGAACGTGTATAAAACTACCTGCACGAAAAATTGGGTATGAGAAAGCTATCCGCGACATGGGTGCCGCGTCTGCTGACGATTGATCAGAAACGGAATCGCGTGACAACTTCAACGCAATGTTTGGTCATGTTTAAGCGTAATATGAGTTACTTCTGCGGTGTTATTTGACCGTTGATGAGACCTGGATTCATCACTATATGCCGGAAACCAAAGCTCAGTCGGCACAGTGGGTTTCTCCTGCCGAACGTGCACCAAAGAAGGCAAAGACGATACCATCAGCAGAAGAAGTTATGGCGACGATTTTTTGGGATTCGCGAGGTACCGTCTTAAGAGATTATTTGAATAAAGGAAGAACGATCACGGGTCGATACTATGCTGATTATCGGACCGATTCGACGCTGAAGTAAAGGGGAAAAGGCCACACCTAGCGAAGAATGACATGATAACGCCCCAGCCCACTCATCGGCAATTGCGACAACAAAACTGGCTCAGTTACGGTACAAAGTTTTGCAACATTCTCTATATGCGCTGGATTTGCCCCCCTGTGATTTTTTTCTTTTTCCTCATAAAAAAAAATGGCTTGGTCGAAAGCGGTTTAGGTGGAATAAAGATGTCATTGCAGGCCTATTTTGCGAGTATCACAACTCTTTTTATTTGGATGTCTTAAGAAAGTTAGAACATCGTTGGACTAATTGTATAGAGCTAGAAGGGGATTATGCCGAAAAATAAATATACTATATGCAAAACAATTGCCTTGTTTTTTTGAACATAGATATTTATCATACCACCCTCGTATTTTCTAGTAAAGTTACCTTCATGAAATTCTATTATTATTTTTATAATCATTTTACTTATTATTTCTTACAATCAGGCATGATAATGTTTGAGCAAAACAATTACTAACGTCACCATCGACAAATATGCTAAGTAGAAGCCGGGATAAGTAGAGGTCAACTGTAAAGAAAGAACAACCGCTCATGCATTAATGCATGCAAAGATGTGTGTTTTACTCGCCAAATCACTTTTGCTTTAATAATTATTTGTGATTATATACTTCAAGAAAGCGCAAACGCCTACCGAAACAGGGTAACAGAGCAGGATATTGCACATAGCTTTTCAAATACATACATATTTATGAGGGAAACTAACTTCATCCCGCTAATGTTTATCGAGTACGGAACGGTTCGTTTGCCATTTCATGTGGGATGGCAAGTTAAGCGAATATTCCAATTAAAGGTCATATTTACGTATTTGGAGGAAAATTTTTTTATTATTTAAAATTTGGGTCACTCCATGTTAGTAAAAAAAAACGGTTGTTATAACCAAGTCACTGGGTAACATCTGCATATTTACATTGTGTATTAGTATTTTGTAAAGTATATTATGTCATATTTTGCGTTACGACCCTAGCGTATTGACGCGCTGTCATCCGTTTTGATAGGGCAACTAATCGATGTGACGTTACACAACTCACCTTTAACAATCTTATGCGATATTATATAATTTCACTGCGTAATATTGGATTTTTTTGGCTAGCTAGTTGGATAACAAAAACAAACCGTAGTAAATAGTAAATGGACAGTATTTTTTACTCATTAATAGTATTTATTCTAAACCACTAAGTTTACTAATTTTGTTGTATTATATTTTGAAAATTATAATACAAATACACTACCAGTGCACAAGTATTAAGATGGTTAGTGCCCTCATAAGCATGATGTACAAATACATAATATATATTCATACACGCACAAAATAAAATATAGATATATGCATAGACAAAGAGTTTACATTTTAGCTATTTGTGGGAAATTACATTAGTGGAAAACGTGATGTCTTGGCGATCGCGTTGTCGGTGCATCGCGGTTGGCAATATGCAAATGTAAAGTGCTAATTAAGCCAACTAGATACAGCATTTTCCTGTGTCAGTGACAAGCTATGAGAGGACACTATGATAAGTACTTATATACGAGGGATGTCCGGTTACTAAGATACGTTTGTGAATTACAGACAGACTACTTTATTTATAAAAATGAAACATACACTAAGTAAATGCCTGAACTAATAGCTACTTTTCAACATAATCTCCTTCAATGTTAAGGCACCTATCCCAGCGAGGCACAAGCTTTTCTAAACCCTCTTCGTAAAAGGTGCCATCCAAATTTGAAAAATGCTGCCGTACTTCCTGTTGAACTTCGTTGTCGTCTTCAAACCTTTTACCCGACAAATGAGTTTTCAACGGCCCAAACAAATGAAAATCAGAAGGAGGCAGGTCTGAATCGTGGGGCGGATAGACAATAACTTCCCAATTCTCTTTCTGATGCCAGGCCTTCGGCCGATCGTTCAGAGCTGTGCGTCCACTTTTGAACTGTTTACACCATACACTAACTTGTCTTCGGCTCATAACGCCTTCTCCGCAAGTCTTCAGACCGCACTTCAAACTTGGAGTATGTTTCGATCAAAACTGGCATTGTGCAGCTGTCACTGCACACGTTGTACTGAGCCTAAGGCAATGACAATAGCCACCTATGCAGTACATATGCACATCTAAAATGCGTGCAAGTTTCAACTAGATCGGAGCGACGTAGGCGGTCGCGCAATCGTGCCTTAGTAACCGCACATCCCTCGTATGTTGATACGTGGTTGTACTTTTCAATGAGATCAGTTATTTTAATGAGGGGTGATTATTAAAGCAGGATAAATAGTAAATTAAGTATAATAAAGCATGAAACTAAACATGTGTTCTATTCTAGCCAACCAATACTATAAACAAACAATTTGGTTTATAGTGTAGTGCCAAGCTATTTGTTTGCTTGTTCTCGAATTGTTATATAGCTAAATGGTGATTATATTTTTTTAGGTTAACTAATAATAATTTCTTTCTTGAGCAAAGGTATTCCACATCCGTCCAATAGTAATGTTATACTTTCCATTCACCACTACCATTAATTTATTTTTCCAAACCCTTTGTTGTATTGTAACGGAGTACTTGTATTTAATAGACTGATATTATAACGCTAATAACTCCACTGTATATTTAAAAGATTCAGCAGAAGGTGGAAGAAACTGACGTGTAATTAAATTATTTCTTTATTTGCCAAATATTTTAACACATTGCGTCTTCATCTAAAATAAAAGGCAATGGAAATCGATCAATCCACAAATTTTGTTCCAAAAAATTAATTGACTAATTAAAACAAGTCAAAAAAACTAGCCAAGCTATTTTTTGTTCAAGTTTGGGAGCAAGAGTAATCGCTCAGAGCCAGATCTAGTGAATATGGATTAAGCGTTATCCTGATAGAACAAAACTTTTTTTCTGAACAAATGCGGCCACTTTTTCTACAGTTCAGCATCGAAATGTATCAGTTGGTCAGCATTATATTGGCCAGCTATTGTCGTTCCCTTCTGTAGTCAATAAAGATTACGCCTTTCGAATCGCAAAAAATTGTGGCCACAATCTTGACCGAAAAAGATGTTTTTTGTCTTCCTTAGAGCCCGGTCATTAGAAGAAATCATTTGTTTTGGCTGTGTTTTGATTTTTCTGAAGTATACTGTTATATCCAGGTTTCATCTGCGGTGAGATATGGATGAAAAAGGTCCCTTGGATTTCATTTGAACTTAGCCGCACATTAATTTGAAATTTGAATGTGCGAATTCGCTTTTGGCTAACAGTATACTACTTCGATAGCCAAACAACAAATTCGTTTCTGGTTAAAATAGAGAGCACCCCAATTTTGGGGCAATTCTCCTGGTTTGGTACATGCGAATGAGTCATGTCAGAACTGGAGAATGACTAAACCTTGACCGTAAAAGGGTCAAAATAATTACTTCTGTGTTTACAGGTCACTGCAGACTTAGAGAACACCTACACAGAATCGGGTTATCGGTAGAAACGTAATGCCGACTCTGCATGGAAGACGAAGAAACAGTAGAGCACGTTATGTGCCACTGTCCTTAAGGCCAGCCGCATGAGGTACTGCATCTTTGGGGAGGAAATCACTTCCATAGCTGACCCGAGGAATTCCTCATTGAACAAGATTCTGAGCTACCTTAACGCCCTGAATTTGTTTGATGAACTCTAGGGTGGGACCCGTTCTACAACAGGACCTAGCTCGTGGTGGAAGAGACGGATTATCGAACCGGGGGGATGTCATCTCAACAACAAGTAATAAGCAACAATGGTAAGCAAACGCAGCAACGCTGGGATAGCGCAGTGTAAGAGCGCTGGGCTTCTATGTTGAGGAAGTGAAATCAGCACTACAGCCTTCTTACGGCGAGAAGAGGCAGTAATAAGCCATACACTTCACACACACACAATACACACTCGCACGAACCTAATGTAGAGGGTGATACAATAGGCATAAAGGCCGAAATAGGCTTCAAGCCTGCAGTGTTAAGTCTGTGTATTAGGATACAAACAACAAGCAAACGCGGCAGTTAGTTAGTTAGGCGGTTAGTTTTTTCATATTTTAATGTGATGTAAAATATTATGTACCCGTTGGGTTGAATTGATCGAGGCATTAGCTATCTCGCGCCGGTCGTTTTTTACAATGGCATGGAATTTATTAATTATTTCTGGAGAAATTACTTTGAATGAAGGTCCCGGAAGTTCAGCATCAGCTGCTCGCAGTGAACCACTTACAAATCATTCCTTAGGAGCATATTCAATATAATATTTTCTTCGGCTTCTCTAATGGGTTTTCCACGTAAAAAATTATGTATAATGAACACACAAAATTATTTTTTTCCATATCAGAACAAATATAATAAATCGTTCACTTTAAACGATTGTAAAAAATTATATATATACGACAGATTTCGGGGAAACTATGACATCATTTGACTGAATCCAGCAACATGGCTAAATAGTTACCAACTTTTGAGAAGCCCTCGTATGTAGGTATGTACATATGCATCTGTTTAGATAAAGCATGTTTGGAGTAATGTAATGTAATATAAAATAGAAGTGTAGTCTAAGTGTACGTATAAACTATTTTAAAGATGTATGAACATCTAAGAATCCCATATTTTTTTAAGTAAACATAATTAAAGGAGACTATGTTATGATGACCTATATATTCGACAAAAAATGTTTATTATAATTCCGAGATAGATATGTGATTATTTATTCCGCTGTCCCAATTTTATTTTAACATAGTGTGAATAGACGAAGACACGAACTGAATTAATTGGATATGAATGTTATTTCGAGGTTACTTTTTGTTTTTTTTTCTGTTCCCATGGAGATTTTGTAATCGTGTAATTATTTGAAAGATACATTAAAACAACATAAGTGCAGGAGGTACGGTATATTCCCCTAACAGCTTTAGTTAATGTTGGCATATAAGCATCTCCTATAACATTAACGAGGATGAAATACCTATGTATCTTGTGAGTGCTCCTACGACTCTTAAAAATATCATTCGCCTTTTGATTGTACATACATATATACATATGTACAGTTGTTGCTGGGATATTTAAAATACGATTCAGCCGTTCGGGGTTGGCTATTCCGAATTCAATGGGCAGTATTTGTAAACAATGAGCATTACGATGAATTTATAATATATCTATAGTAGGTGATGATAGAGATTAAGTAAAACTTTTATATAAATATTGTTTTATTATATTTGAAAAATTGATAAGTGGGCACAAACATTTTTAAACTTCTTTTAAAGATCCTGAGTGAATTCGTAGTTACTCTCAACTTTTCCGAATACTGTCCTGATATGGGCGCAAAAACATTGTAAACATTAGCAAATCTCAAGCGCATTCGAAATAGCCGGCATTACACTGGTCAACAAATTTTCAGATTTATTTTGTTCCACGAGGTAAAGTGAGAGAACTTGGTAGTGCTTTTTACACTTATTTCATATCCGTTTTCAGAATTATTCTATCAGGCAGGTTTCAGAGCAATGAAATTTTGTGAAAGTACATATATATTATAATATGTGTATAAATCATGAAAAAATGACGTACAAAGTGATATATTTACTTGGAAAATGTGCTGATATATGACTTTTGGCTGTAATTTGCATCAGAAACATCTCTCTTCAGCGTCCAGCAATAGTCGGCCAACATAACAGGGATTTGCCTTGGTATCAGCAGCACCTTCATGTGGAGGTTTAGGCACAGGTAATTCAGGACTGTGAGGTACTGGCCTCAGTGCAGGTGGAATGTTAGGATATTTTACAGTATGTTTGGACTTAGAAGTCATACCACATATATTTGTTAGACAAAAATAGCAATCGGTAATATGATCTGATGGTTACCTCCAAATTATAGGAATATCAAAAGGCATATGTCGGTTACCTTTTGCCCACGCTGTAAAAAGTCTGACACACGTAACACAGCAAATATGGGGAGCCCAGCTTTTGTCTTCATCACCAACTTTACACTTGAAATACTGCTCATAGCATATTTTAAGGGGATATGTGAAAAATGTCAAGGCATGATCTCTTATGCTATATATCTATGCATGCATGCATATTTTAGGTGGATAAGGGAATATCCTGGAACATAAAAACTAAGGGTGATGGAGAAATTCTGAACACATAATTGATTTCAGCATGCAAAACCGGCGTTTTTGTGCTTGAGACAAAAACCTTGTTAACCAGTGTTACTCAAGAAATTTATAAATATCGTGGCAACAACTATACGTACATAAGTAAATAGATAGGTACATACATACATACATATATACATAATCGACATGATTCTATCTGGGATATGTGCTAAAGAAATGAAAGAAAGTTTCTCAGGAGAAAATATACGTAGAAGGTTAGGGTGCAAACGTATGTTTACGTAAGCACTCACTTTTTGTGACATTTCCAAGAACCACATGTTGTAAATAACGATTACTTTATTTAATATTAAGGGATTAAGTGTTATTTGCTGGGCAGAATATGTCACCACTTCAAAAAAATTGTTGTCGTCTTATACTGCAGTTTGGTGTTTTTCTTTTTGCTAGATCTCGAATTTCGTTAATTCCTGCGTTTCATCAATTTGTTTAGAAAATGTCCTAGAAAGAAGACGAATATTTAAGAATCTATAGGGCGCGTCAACTTTCGATTTAACGGGGCAAAATTTTGAGAAGAAGTGATCTCATACTTTCAACCCTCTAGTCGCAGGGGTGTCAACGAATTTTTTTTTTGACAAGGGGTTGAGCGTATTACAAATGATTACACCTAATCAAAAACGAGTCTCTCGTATTGGGCGCGAATTATTATGACTTAATCAAAAA
Source organism: Osmoderma eremita (assembly GCA_031763485.1). Taxonomy (NCBI): domain Eukaryota; kingdom Metazoa; phylum Arthropoda; class Insecta; order Coleoptera; family Scarabaeidae; genus Osmoderma; species Osmoderma eremita. The sequence goes on along the minus strand of JARFOC010000408.1, from coordinate 1,026,202 downwards.
TAATAAAAAAATTTGCCCCAGTAGTTGGGCGACAATTATTGCAAATGATTGGTGAGTGGAATGATGTTTGTTTAGGTGAAAAAAATAAAAATAAATGAGCGGATTGTTTGAAAAAAAGGGTGCTTTAATAATTTCGGTTTGAATTATTATTACTTATGTGTGAAATAATAAAATACAAGCGCGGAAAAAGATGCCTAACGTCAAACAATCATTTATGATGTAACTTGTGAACAAAGGTTGAGGAATCTGATAACTAAATAAAGTAAAACAACAGAAGTGTCCTTTAAAAAAGTATATTTGTTCGAAAGAAGTTAGGAATTTTAAAATGGACATAGATAATGAATAAACGGTATGAACGAATAATGTAATCGCGGTTGCGCCAGTACGAGTTGGGTGACCTCTGAGGTTGATGCAGAGAAAAAGTTAGAATAAAAGAATTTAGAACGATACGGGATTTAGAATACTTAGCTGTTTGACCATGTGTGAGTACGTGACTCTTGGATGAGCGACTTAGGGGTTCCTGACTTGAAGAATGGGCTTCGAAGCGGTGAAGGTAACACCTAACACGTACCACATGGTACTTATCATGATACAAATACATGAGGTATGCTCATAAGCTGACCCAAATTTCTCTCTCTTTGCGCAGTTTACGATTTCTTCCGATGCGCGTCATCAAGTACCTAAATTCACCTAATTTCTTGTGATGGTTGCACACATATGTGGTTATTTGCGCAAATTTCAAATTTTTGCGTGCGAAGTTAACAGAGTTTTTGACAATTCAATTAATGCATAATATGTATGAAAGCGGCGTCTATTGGGATATATTTACGAATCTACCAACAAATTTACAGGACTGGATTATATCGGCCCAGTACTACATATATTACAGTGGTAGGTATAGATTCTCACTAATATATAAAATAAATATGGCATATGCCTTACAATGGATTTAATATAAATGCAAAAAAGGAAAATTTTTATAGTTCTATTCCAATTACCCAGCTTTCCTAATCGTAAAACGTAATACACGTCTTTTTGGAATGGTAGAACTACATCCGATACGCTTTACAAATGTCAGCGCTAGAGCATACCTTATGTATTTCTATTATGGTACTTATAACAAAACACAACATCGTCTTGTCGTGATCGGACGTAGGCGAACGGTTTGTTCTGTATCGAAAGGACGGAGAGGTGAGTTCCGGGTCTTGTCTGGACAGACGAAGACGAGATGTTGTCTGGTCGCGGGCGGACAGAGACGAACATTGGGTGTCCTGTGCGGACGGAAAGGAACTTAGATAATGTCCCGAAAGGAACTCCAGAAGGGAATTGAACTTGCTTTGGTGATTTTCTCCCGAAGAAAAGTTGCAAAACTGCCTGGACTGGCGAAGGGTTCAACCAATAACAGGCCGACAAATATTCATTTAAAAATATTTTAAGAAAACAAAGCTTTACTGAATGGGTTAATTAATTCGTTCAAAGAAATTGCAACGTAATACGGATTAAAATCATATCTGACACAACTACATTTAATAAGAGAGAGACTAAGTATAATTTAGAAATCGAACAATTAAATGCACCGAACAAAGAGGGTTTTTTTCTACCTGATCCAGAATGTTTGTTACTAGGGGCAGTTAAAGTGATGACGTATTCGTACTTTGGGCATTTTCGATAATAAATGTAAATCGGTTTATTGCTAATTTGACTAAAGACTAAAGACTAAAGTCTACAGGATCCTAAATAAAAACTTACGAAACATCATAAAATAATATTTTAGTACTTTAGAAAAAGAATTGTTTTCGGTTCCACGGTGAGTGTAACAAGCAAAACCACATTTAAAATCCGATGTATGTAATTTGCAATACGACGGAGTATAATTTTTTCAAAATCCGTTTTGTTTGCGAGAAATCAGGTTTTTTAAGATATCTAACATACAAAATAGAAACGTGAGAAAAGCAAATGGCGACTTGGCTTCATATAGTCATACATACTGTGTCATATAGTCTCAACCCCAAAACACTTAGATTACAATAGGGGTTGCATGATATCCTATTTAAAAGTTTATGTAATTTGCAATACCACTGTGTATCATTTCTTTAAATTGATCGTATCGTTTTCGAGAATTTAAAATTAAAGAATTAAAACTAATTTTAAGATAATTAGCGAATTTCTCACAAGCCATGCAATCGATTTCAGAAAGTGATACGCCGTTGTACTGCATATCATATACGCTATTCAATGAGGCACCATTCAACCCTAGTCTAGTTTAAAAATAGGGGTTTGATACCCCTGCGACTAGGGGTTGAAGATATAAAGATCATTTGTTCTCTAAAAATTGTCAATCAAAAATTGACATGTCTCAGCAGCGACTTTATAAAAACCCCTAATGCAATTTAAAAATTTTGGCATTAACACCTCTACATATTCGGTTGAAGATATAAAGATCATTTGTTCTTTAAAAGTTGTCCACCCTTTGATCAAAAGTTGACGTGTTGTAGCAATTTTGTAGTCCTGATTTTTAAATACTCAGAGCGTTTCGTTTTTCAAGGACAGCCTGTATATGTACGAGCAAATAACTACTGATATTTCTTGATCCTTTGGGAAATATTCTGTACAATTGGGGCTGTGGTTAAATCATTTGTTAGCAATATAGGTGCGCTTTTTCTAAGCTATTTGCAGTTATATCTTAAAGAAATCACCGCAAAAACGCTAATTAAAACAGGTTTTGTGTACGTTTATGGTAATTAAGTGGTAAATTTACGGAAAAAGTTGAAAGTCATAACAAATGTTTAAAATTCGAAAATGATGAAATATTTTGGAAGAATTGACCTGCAACGAGAACACTGGTTATTAACTGCTACTAATTGTAAGTAGGTGAATCTGGTTTTCACAAAACACTACATACGAGATTTATGAACAGCAACATTCCTATCTATCTCAAATTTTCGCGAATTGCCCCGCTTAATTTTAGAATGAAAGCTCGTTCTTGTGTTCATAAGTGGAACGCGAAATTATTCATTTATTACATTTATGACAATACATAATCCGCCATCATTTATAAGCTGCCCGTGGATTCCGAACATTTTACCTTGTTCTCAATTTGAGCGTCCGCAGGAAGACAACCTAAGATACAAAGAATTCTTTGATTTTGGCCCCTACATACTTGCGCCTAACATTCTAATTGAACTGCTGTTGCCCATCCTTGGCACATGTTGGACAGCGCCTCTTATACGTCGTTTCCATAGCGACGACGCTGATATATATTCAGGCGTCGCGATGCCAATTCATTCAGTGCGCTCATTCCTGCCAGCTTCGATATTCAATAGTGAGATAAAATCGTGAGGTAAAAACTTGTGTTTAAATCAAAGTGAATACAAAACTGAAGACGGTGACCATACAATCAGTTGCAAATATTTTCTTGTGTTTCAAGAATACTTTGGTGAGCACTAATAATTAAGTATATAATTAGAATTAATTTTAATAAGAATATATTAGTCTACCATATAATACCATAACAGGAAATATAGCTTTTGCGTTCTAATACTACAAAATACAATTGTAGGTACATGGCATTGTAAGTACTACTGCCGCTTAAAATTTTTTCCTTATGAATCGTTTGCGAAGTTTATAAAGATTAGAAATGATTAATTATTTATATAGAACGTTTATAAAATTTCTTACCTTCTTGCCAAAAAAGTGCTCTACTTTTGGGAAAGTACGCACATGTGTAAATTTAAAATTCGTATGGCGCATCATTTGGGCGAAGATCAAGTTCAGTCAGTAACACCGACTGGATGGCAAAATACGATCAGTGCGTTATGTTATGAATGAAACTGATTTCAAATTACGTCATTCGCCAGTTCATCTGAATTTAACAGAATGAAAAATAAATACAAGACTTAAAAACGGTTAACTGGAAACCGAAAAAAAAAATCTAAAACATCGGTTTCCTCTTTTTTTTTCGTAGGAATTCCAGCTAATCACGCGCTGCATTCCTGGCCATTCATCATATTTACTTACGCAAATAAACATTTAAATGCTAGCCGCGTTCATATTGTGCGAACATCTATACTTGGCACATCTGTTTTTTGATGATACTAAATGTGAATCATTGGCGAAGCAGAGCTAGTTAGTAGCGTATATTTTGCTGTTTGCCATATTTTGATGCAGTACAAAGTTTATTGCATCGCCTTTAAATATTATTAAAATACTTTTTTTAATTAGTTTATTGAAGCTTATATTGATTTATATTATATCGTGTTGAAAGATTTTGTTTTTCAACAAAATAAATACATAGTTATATTTCTACTGTTGGGCTAACACAATTAGTCTCGAATTCTTGTTATACATACATGGCAGACGTCTGCATCGCTATGTATTTTACCTAAGTCGTCTGTCTCTAGACTCTACATACCTTTCTTTTATTTTCCACCTGCTTCGTTCTTGCTTTTGGACCGAATATCTGGTGTGATTATGTCTGGTATGCCATACGTCGAATTCCGGCGCGTCTATTTCTGAAATGGTGCGGTGATGCTGAGCGCCGTTGTCGCTGTGTTTCGACTAGCGTCGTCCCACCGACGCCGTAGCGACGATATCTATCAAATCTCTTAAAATATTTGTTGATACGTAAATAAAGCGTCCATCATATACAGCAGCATTTGCGTATACGAAACCCAACTATGTTGTATACACATTTTCATAATAGATACAGTCGGATCTAATTTATTCGTCTTTTGAATCCGTCTAAATCTATCGTGAGTAAAACGCATATAATTTAGAAAAAAAACAATTGTCTATTTATAAGCGAGAGAGCGGATATAAGTTTATACAAGCGGTTAGTGATGTTGAAATAATATCTATAATATTTGGGTATCGTCAGAAATAAAATATGTAGCAACGATTTAACAGGTTTCTATTTGATTTACTTAACAGCCTTATCTGCTTACATTTAATTTAAACCCAATAAGCTTAAGTATTTTGCGTTTATTTATTTAATCAAACAATGAAACAAGGGAACATTGAAGAGTGATAAAGCACCGTAAGCTAGGAATAGCAGTTTACCTTTGGTCCAATTGCTCTACGTTCGAGTCTTTGAGTATGTCATGCTTAATAGATTATTAAGTCAGTTAAACACCAGTCAAATAGGCAACGACTGTTTACTCATTCATAAATAAAATTGTCGATTGATTGAATGCTGGTGAGTATCCCGTGGGTGTCTTCTGTGACTTAATGCGTGCTTTCTTTAATTAAGTTGTTGCTATTTGCTTTCGCTCATTCCGGTCTGAACGTTCCCAGTACGTTAAGATGTTTAAACTTCCTTTAATTTTTATACCTTGGCGACACTAGTGCTATGAATTCTTGGACTGATCCTGTGCACGTCCGTTATCTTCATCTTGGTAGAACTGTGTCAATGGTTTCAGTGTAATGGACTTCATATTAATGCCTAGCAAATATTTTTCATGTTTCTTCATATCCTTCAGTCCCCCGTTGATTTTAATGTGGTTATATCAATTATAGGGTGAGCAATTAAAAGCTGAAGCTGCGATAAATTTACTGTGGGTGCAGCTGAAGAAAACGCCTGGTTGCTAGGCAAATTGCCCAAAGTTAATATGTTACCTAAACACCGCGTGTTATGAACTTGGGAGTCTGAAATCCCACTTAACTTTGTTTATTTAGAACAGTGATTCCCAAAGTGGTCCAGGTGGACCCCCAGGGGTCCACGGGAGACTCGACGGGGGTCTACGTTGGCGTGACA
>JARFOC010000408.1:1007862-1020077 GCA_031763485.1 Osmoderma eremita | reverse complement strand
AAATATGTGAGAATTGATTGGTTTCTTGTGCTGTGAGTAGATGTCAAAGGAGTAAAGTTGGATGGAATCACTTTTTTCATTGGCTAACTTTACTTTTTTGATATCCACTCACAGTACAATCAATTAATTAATTAACCAATAACTCAGCCGCAACGCAAATTTCCATAGTTAGATCTAATCTTTTTTTTTGTCGAGTTTTGGGAATGTAGCTCCAGGGGGTCCACCGGAACCAGCAAAACTTTCAGTGGTCTATGAGAAAAAAAAGTTTGGGAGCCTTTATTTAGAAGCATTATATTATGATCAAGTCTTCTCCAGAATATCTTACGGTATCGGTTTTTGGGGCTCATAACCCTACCGGCTTAAATTTTTCTTTTTTCTCAAAAGCATATAATTCCCTGTACGAATGGCATCGGTAGTACCGAATTACGCAAGGGCATTTTTTGCTAAGAAATTTGGTTTGTTACCCTTGGTTTCAATATACTCTGGGTATCCATGTACACGTATTTCCTAGCCGTAACAATTTTTTATCAAATTCTGATTTTCATTAATAATACCAGGCGTAAATCCAAGTTTAGACTGCCACTCGATAGGGTAGAGATGGCTAAAGGCCTCCTGTCTCGGTGAGGCTTTTAACTAGTTGCCCGATGCCTTTAGAAACGCTGCAAAATTCAAATGTTTACTATGTGAGTTATTACTACAGAACTGTAGTTTATCGATCAATTTTGATCTGTTCTTGAGCAGTGACTGGGCAGTTGTTTCATTATTTTATTGTCATCTTTGATATATGAAATTTTGCCTAATGTATTTATTATCAGTACCTACTTGTAGTATTTATTGCACTGCATTACTTCCGATATGTCCATTAAGTATGTGCATTTGCTGGACGAAATAAACCTATCCATCTATAATCCTACCACTGATATTAATGTAGAGATTTTTACAGTTTTAAACTACTTACGCTCTCAATCAACATAACATTCTATGCATCAATAAGAATGCTGCATGGTGTAAACAATATCTAAACCCGGGTCCACACCAGTAAATATATTCCCTGCGCGTCGTACTTGACAAAAAATTCTTTGTATGCGTCATAATTTATGTTGGTGTGAACTCCATGCGCCTCTATGCGGAAATCAAAAGAAGTACATTTTTGAACTGGGTATGGTAAAAACAAGGCACGGTGTAAATATTTTTGCAACTATTTTATTGGTGTGGACAAACTGCGTGCCAGAAAAATTTTGGTCAAATTCAACGCAAAACGTAAATATTTATTGGTAGGGACCCAGCTTAAAACCAACAGTAGTACTGTTCAGATTATAATAACGATAAAACACATAAATCGCAATGAAGTTGCAAAATTGCGAAAAAAATAACTTACTTGATCTGGGATAAATGCTCCTCAATTAAAACTGTCATCTATGTAAAACATGCATAAATTTGTCTCACTTAACATCTTTTGCCTACTATATTTCGGTTTTTAACTATGATATTTTCTCATTTGGTATTAGCATATCAAAATACCTATTAATTTTTTTTTTCATAATTGAAAACCACACTGAATGCTTCTAAGACATCTTGGAAGCATATGCCCAAACATCATTTTCTTCTGACACTAGTTTATAGTTGATAATTATGACCACTTCAAAAAACAAATAAAAAAAAATGCATACTTGAATAGTATTTGAGAAAGTAACCATGATAACATATATTCAAGTAATATTTTAAAGTAGGTAATTATATTTCTCTGAAAGGTCAGCTCAAACGTATTTGTGCATTAAGCGAAGATGTATTGTAAAAGAAATTCGCTTTGTAGAAATATTTGGAAACATGTGGGTGTATGTGTGATATTATCTGACAAAATAACTATATTTACTAAAAGCCATTGTCCTCAAGATTATTTAATGAAGAAATGAATACAAATGAATCGTATCGAAACTATTGCAAACAGCTAGATATGATTATCGAAAATTATTAGATTATAGTACAAGGTACCTATTACAAACGAAAAATAAAATGAATAGTATTATACGAACGAAAAAGAAGAATCTACATATATAGGTTATTTATGTGAATACTCATAAAAAAACTGAAGATGTATTAGTCAGTAAATTTAATAAATTATAGTTATAGTGTTAGACGTATACATGTTAATGCAAAATATATTATGTATTTATGTTATGTTATGTATTTATGTTTATATTATGTTCAACCGGTAGAAATATTTAATATTATTAATTAAGGAAAAATATACATAGATAAACTTCCTACGAAATTAAACAAGAGTAGTTTTCATATATTGTATACACCATTAACCATTGATTCATTTATGTTTTGCAACTGGAACATTTCCGGCTATACTGAAATTTTCAACTACAACTGAAAATAATATTCAAAATTATAGACCTATTGCATTGATCTACATATGGCAATTGTGGAAAAGGGTATTTTAGCTAGATTAATGAACTTTGTGAATCACGTAATTTTTTGATCTTTCTCCAAAACGTTTGCATGCTGTCAATTACCACAATAATCCAAAAAATTTCGGCAAATAAAAAGTACCTGGTGTATTTTTAGACCTATCAAAGGCCGTTGACAGTCTAGATCATACAATTCTATTAAACAAATTAGAACTGATGCAGAGAAATAATACATGACCTGCTGAAAACCTACTTGACTGGTCGTAAACAATGTGCGGATACTAATATAAATGGAGAAATAAATCAATCATAGCCGTTGAAACCTGAGAGGGAACCTCAAGGTTCAATAGTAGGAGTATTTCTCTTTATATTGTATACAAACGACTTATCTAATGTCACTTTATTAATATACATATACGCAGATGACACATACATTCCGGAACAAACCGATAAAACACTTATAGAAGAGATTGCTGGAGTACTTATAACTATGAATAATTGGTTCACTCACAATGACACTTAACATAAACACAACCACCTCAATGAAATTTGCATTAAGACAAAATAAAACTTTCACAATCGGCTATGCAGATTATCTATTAACACCGGTAAATGACGTAAAGATTCAAGGAATAAAACTTGATGGCAGGCTGGGGTGGTGTACGCTATAGGAACAATATCTTCAGTACACGTAGAAGCAGCCATCACAGCATATCATCATCAGTCCAGATTGTCTCATGGAATCATATTTTGGGCCAATTCCAACCATGCTGATAAAATTTGTAACCCGCAAAAACCATGCCGCAAGGGCCATCTTCAACCTGAAAAGAAGAAAAATATGCAGAGATACATTTTAACAATACGGTATACGTACTTAACAGCTCTGTATTTATATGACTGTGCATGCTTCGCAAAGAAACATTATAAAGGACTCTTGGTGCAAAATGAAACCGAGCATGGATATAACAGGCATGAGTGTACGACTACCGCAGGCTACATATGCTCACGTTCAAAATAGTGTCATTATACAGATTTTAGAGTTATATAATAAAATTTCCAGCCAATTTAAGAATGTGATCAAGAAACATCTTGTTGAAATGCCCATCTACACAGTTGATAAGTTTTCTCGTTTTTTGATAATTAATTATATTTATATTAATTAATTTATTTATGGCAACTCTATGTACATATCCATATATGCACATTTAAATAATTAAAACAAAATAATTTTCACGACTATGTTATTGCAAAAAATTACAAAGTTAGAGAGCTATAAAAAGGCATGGGTATACTAATTCACTTTACCTAAAATTTTAACATGTTGTTTATTTGGGAATACGAAAATGTGAAGGCAAATCTGTAATTACATTTGTACCCTAGCTGAAAAAGGAAACGTTAGCGGTTATGATGGGACGGTTTGCGAAAAACCAAGCGTTTTCTTCCGCAAAACTTAATTTCGTAAGGTCGTAATTGCTTCAATTTATTGTGACGGGAGAAATCCCGCGCTGGCTATAGCTTCCGTGGCTTCGGTTATTAAGTAACTCGATTAAATGGGGATAACGCACTTTTTGACCTTGAATTCCTGAATATAGAAGATAACGTCTTAAAGTCAATGACTTTACTTGTTGGCTTCTTGCAAAAACATTATTACCAAAGGGTGGCTTTTGCGGTATTATGCAATTAATTTGTACGTCTATGTGGGATTTGCACAATAAACAAACTATAGCTGTTATTTCTCTTTTGCTTACAGAATATGAAAACAGACGATAAAAGCAACATACCGAAGGTTCGCATTGCCGTCATCGGAAAATCTAATGTGGGAAAATCAGGTAACTATTATTTGGTGCTATAGATTAGTATTTTAGTAACTTAATAAAACTATTTGCTGGCAAATTGATTATATTTGTAGACTCGTGCTTTATATAATTATTTTTATTGCTACTGTCATTTGGGCAGTGGTAAACAGAATTTGAGCTCATAAATTTACATGTTAATTACGATCTTAGCATATTACGCCCTAAACAAATAAACGATTTGCAAGGTCATCCTATAAAAAGGAATCGTTGACTACAAACTTATACCGGGTGAAAATGTTTAGCGATATTTGTTAGCTTAAAACTGTTGCCAGTAAAAATAAAATCATATACTTTTTACGTTACATATATGGATCATAATAGAACTGTATATCACTGTATATTAAAACAAACTGGAGTAATATTGACTGTACTTCAAAAATTTTATTTCAACGATGATGTAATTTTTGAAGCATAACAAGAATAATATTGCGCAATGGTATTTGGTAAAATGTGTATGCTTTTGAATATACGTAGCTACAGGAGCTTTTGGTGTTTTTAGTAATTTTGTTTTCCACTTCCGAAAGCGTAATTAAGTTTATTGAATTTTATGGAAAATTTTACTTATAATATAAACTTGGATATTTAGGCGAATGCAAAGTAGCAAAATATTTTATAATGTTTTACTATTTGTATATATAACCGCGTCGCATAATATGTCGGCTTAGGTGTTTAATAGTCTTGACTAGTTATTTTTATAATTATAAAGCAGCAGCATCTTAACCGTCTTTTCGGTTAATTTATGTTTAGTTTGGCCTTTTCTTACATATAAATATGTATTTCACGTCCTACTTTTTCCACTGATGTATTTTCTTTTTTTCAATTTCAGCCCTTACAGTTCGATATTTGACAAGACGTTATATTGGCGAATACAGAAGCAATACTGGTGAGTAGTCGTAGAATTGTACTAAAAAAATTAAGCTTTTGTTTACCGTGAATCTATTCATGTAGCATTTGAAACACATATTTGAAAGAAATGAAAAGTATTTGTCTGGCGTCGTTCGAATATTTTCAGCTAGGGAGTGTAAAGCTGAGCCAAAAAAAAACTTTACAATAAACCGGGCGTTGAAAATTAGATTTGCTTGCTTTTTGTTGAACTTTTTTCAAGTTTGCCCGCTACCAGGTCGACGACACATTTTTTTCACGTGTTAATTAAATTAAGGAATCGTATTTTTTTTCTTTCTGTGGTGTTCCCAACTTGGTCATATGTCATTACTTACTTGTATTGAGCGCTATATTACTTTTTTCCCGCTTCATCAAAGCACGCTTATATACAGGTGGGTTTTTTCAGATGTTTAGCATGGGGATCTCGGAAACCAGCGGAGATAGGGAGACGATCAAATGGGGAAAGAATTGCAGTTTTACGAGCTCAATCGAATAGGCCTTTCGTTTATTCCAAAAAAATGCACGGGTAACTTGATATCTCGAAAAAAACCGTTTTCTTGTTATTTCGTTTAGTGCCTGTACCTCTGTTATTATTGACTTTAGAAAAAGAGTGTAAAGGAGAAAGTTGTATTTTTTATTACACCAGTAATTTTTGAGATATGACAAAAAGTGGTTTTTTAATCGAAGCCATAATCGGCTATGACGCTGAACCCTTCACGTAGTAAGCTATGGAAACATATGATAGATGCAAGCGACAATTATTGACAGGTGAAAATAACCTTAGTTTTCATTTAACGCTGATTAAGGTTTCGTAAAGTAGCAACATGTTGTTTTCTAATCTAGAAAAGCGTGATATGGTTCAGTGTTACATTTTGTGTCATAAAATCCCGAACAAGCTGCACAATACTATTTCGAGGAGTAGAATTAGTGAACAGCCGGAGGTAAATGTGTTGGCACGTGTAATGCAAAATCCATGGATTTCAACCCGACAAATTTCAGTATAAGCAGGCAGGGCACTAGGTACTATTGTACAAGTACTGAGGAAATATAGGTTTCTTCCCTATAAATTACCAGCTGCACAAACACTACACGCTGGTGACTACAATAAGCGAATTGACTTTTATACTTGGTTTAATAACACATGTGAAGCTGACTCGCAGTTTAAATTTAAAGTTTTGTGGACGCATGGAACACGATTTATGGTATCTTTAATAGACATAATGAACATTTATGGGTGCAAGAAAAACCGCGTCATGTTGAACAGAGAAGACCCCAAGTTAAGTTTGGATTTAATGTTTGGTGCGGCGTCACTGGTTCAACAATTCTTGGTCCGTACATTTTTGATGGTACATTAACTAGTGATTCACTTTTTGCAGAACGAGTTTGATAATAAGTTAGATGAATTACCCTTGCACACGTCGTTTGCTCGAATGATTTCAGCACAATGGGGCACCACCACATAATCAGATAACGGTACGAAATCATTTCAATGAAGCATTTCCGAACTCGTGGATAGGAAGGAACGCGTCGGTTGCATGGCCACCTCGATCCCCCGATTTGTCTGTTTTATATTTTTATATATGGGGAATGGTAAAAGATAGGGTGTATCGAAAATCATACGATACATTAGATGACCTTAGGCACGCTATACTAGAAGCTTTTGCTAATTGATGGACGTTCCACTGGAAAAGCAACAAATTCTGTTTCAAAAAGATGTAACTTATGCATTAATTATGATGGTAGACTTTTTGAATATTTTTAGTTTTAAATTCGTTACTTACTTTAATTATGTTGTTTGAGTACTATTTTAGTTGTATTTTAATTTTCTCTATTATTTCTTAATTTATCGTTTGTCATTCTCTGTTTATTAGTTTTATCTAAAATCGTAATTCTAACTGAATAAACATTCCACACCAAAATAATTATGATTATAATTTGGAAATTTTAATAGCACAAATTTAATAACTATCCTGTATTTTGATACCATACCAGATGTGCATCTATCAATTGTTTTCATAGCCTTACTACGTGAACAATTCAGAAATTAAAAGGTAAAAATTGCTGTAATTTATTTATTTGTAAAAATAATTATGTCAAGTGTTATATCGTTGGAATCATTCAAAAAATGCCTTTTTTATGAAGTCATAACCGACTATGGTTTCCATTAAAAAAACCCAAATTCAAAATTACAGCTTTAATAAGAAGTTCGATAAGCACATATTTACCTACAACTTTCTTCTTTACACTTTTTTTCTAAAGTCAATAATAGCAGAGCTACAGGCACTAAACGAAATAACAAGAAAACAGTTTTTTTTTCGAGATATCAAGTTAGCCGTGCATTTTTTCGAAAAAGCAAAAGGCTTATATACGATTGAGCTCGTAAAACTGCATTTCTTTCTCCATTTGATTGTCTCCCTATCTCGGTTGGTTGCCGAGATCCACATGTTAAACATCTGAAAAATCCCACCCTATTCCATTGTTAAAAAACGAAATTAAAATCGAATTTAAAAAGAAAATGTAAATTAAAAAAGTAAGAAGGGGCATAAATGCCTAGTTTGTTTTCATGTTTTCATCGGGAAGAAATGGAAAAAATCTGTTAGTATTCTTATATATTTTACCGAAGGCCAATTAATGTCTGTAAATATTTATTAGCTCCCGTGAAGATATAGCAGATATGCGTTCTTAAGCTACACCGGCATTTTTATATTTACATATAGAACAAAGCTTCAGCGGAATAAATAAATCAGATTGTCCTTCGGTGCGGTTGTGCTGGTACTAAATTTTAAAGAACTTTGATCATAGTTGCTTCCGTTACGAAAATAACTATTGATTCGCCTATACCTCTATTGTAAACTTTTACCCTTCAGAAGTAATTTCCAGTATGGAAGCACAGAAATTGTATGTATGTACATGCATACTATGTATATACCTACATACATAGATATACATAGATAGTAACAAATAATCAATATTCGATATCATTCCTCTGAGTACGAAAATCGTATTTTAGGTTTATTTCTACTTCTTTCTTTGGTGTTGATGCAACAATACAATTAGTAAAAAACGTTACAGAGAATATATATATTATAATTATTATTAGTTTATATAATTCCTTATATGCCTTTTCTTTATTTTTATTGAACGTATATATGTATACAGTGTGGAAGTGAATGATTTGGTTATCGGAAACCATGGTTTAAATGGTCGACTATAAGAAGATGGTATTAATAATAACCGCCCGCCAGCACGATACACGACACACGTTACTGCGCTCACATTCCCTGGGATTAGAATAGATGAGAGGAGCTTTCAAGTTGATTTTGTGAAAATCCCACCAAAAGTGGTTTTTTAGTATTATAACGAAATCATTTGTTCTAAACGAAGCTATCAAACAAAAACGATGTAGCCAGCTAACAACTGTTCTAAATTTGCAAATAAAAACAAATAAACAGTCTCTTGTAATAAGAAAGCATAATATAAGGTGTAATAATTTTATTTTTTAAATTAACAAGATTTCTTGCGGTCTCTCATGCTCAAACCGTATTTTTGCAATGCTTGGAATAGGCATCCGGAAACTTAATAAATAACTTTTGTCGAATTGTCGGCATAATATACTTTTATGATTTGTACTTTATCTTTCAATATGTATGCGCAGTTTTTCACTTAACTGCATAAATCTGCAAATAAACGCCGCCTGGGTATATAACGAAGCTGGGCATTAAGGGGTTACACACTCCTTGAGAAATTACAAACATCTAACTATACCGGGACCATTTTTCGTCATTACACATACATTTTCCCTATGTGTAACGTCAAGAAGTACAATATCAATGCACTAGTGACACATTGGGCAACCAGTTATAGACCGTGTAAAGGATTTCCCTGTCTCTTCTTATTTTTTAATCAAACCAGTTCCTATGGAGAAAATAAAAACAATTCTTTATGTCAAATATTTCTTTAATAATGTATTCATTCATCGATCATAATTAAATACATTTTATTGAAAAGTAGAAAATTTATTTAAATTATGAACAGGTAAAACAAAGTTGGAAAGGTGGTACCAAAAGAATAATAGTTTAAGACGGGTTAGGGACATGCTTTCAGTCAATTATCCTGAAAAGCCTATACCTTGTGCGAAAACTATTCTCAATATTTTTAACAAACTCAAAGCAGTTGCTTGAGTTCTCACAAGAAAATAAATAAAACCAATCACGCTTTCACAGAACCATGAAACTGAATATTCTATATTATGTAGAGGAACCGTATATAGGATCGCTTTTAGATGTAGCCAATCATTTTAAAGTATATATAAAGTATATAAAGGATATAAAGTACAGTTCGGTGTACAAAATCGTGAAAGAATTCAATTGTAAGCCATACAAAATATCAAACCATCAAGAGCTTTTCGAGGAAGATAAAATAAAGCGAACAGATTCTTGCGAAACAATGTTCAGTTTGTTAAATGATGAAGCTACGTTTACCTACATTTACCCTTTTTTGTTTGTCTTAATTAACCGTTAGAATAAATTAATATTTTCATTCAAAGTTGAAATTTTACACTTTTTTTAAATTAAAAACGCAACCAACCTCAGTGGAATCTACAACGCAAAATAATGCGGCGTAGTACCGTAGAAGATATTCACTGCACTAGATCATTACTTTAATAGCATTTATCGTGATAAATTTTAATTAATTTTACTAGTTTCGTAGTAGATAGCAAATGGCGAGGTCAACTTTCAGAACTTCCCACTTGTATTCTATATTTATCCATTGAAAAATACTAAATATCCTTTCCGTTAATACATTTGTTATTGATACCATGCAAATTCTCATGCACAAAACCTGGCACTAACGCAAGTACCCTCAAAAGATCAGCCGATTCTTCTCTAAACTATTGCTTTCTTTGGCGTTACCTGGAACTAAAATTTGTAATAACATGCAAATACTTAAATTGAACGAGTCGAAAGACCATATACATAATGCATGTAATGGAATAAACCTAAAATTTGTTAAGAATATTCTGCGCTGCTTTTAAGAATGCATCGCTTATTGGCTTGAAAGATAAGGAGGTCACTTTGAAAACTTGCTGCGAAATTACATACTTTTGTTATGTTGTTTCGTTTATATTAATTAATCTTTAAAATCAAACAATAATTTTTTTTACTCCAAGTTGAAATTTTGCATTCTTTTTATTAAAAACATAACCAAATTCTTTATAACTGCTTTGCCAGTTCAAATAATGTTTTCGTACCAGATTCTACTATACTTGATATTAAAATTTTAGTAGTAGATTTAAAATTTTCATGCTATGTTGGAAATTTTTCGGTATAAAAATAAATATAGCACCGGCGACTCTGTCGCAGTTTCACGCGCGTCGTAGTAAACGTATGCCTGCTATGTCACTAATGCATTGACAATTTACTTCTTGACGTTACATATAAAAAAAGCGTAATAGTGTAATAATAAAAGATGTCGGTATGTAACAGGCCCAACCTCTCTTTGCTGTTCTTCCATGTTCAAGTACCGGAGCTCTTACACGCTTATCCCATGTTATACACGAATTCCCATAGTCTCACTTCAATTCTGTATGTTGCTCGTTCAAAACGTATTATTTTTACCACCAAGAATACATTGATACGAGCCTACTGAAATACATGTAGATGACAGCTCGTCTTGAAGAAAAAAAAAAGATAATTCTATTAAATAAAACGTTTCTTGGCAATGTTTCCGATTTAATCGAGTTATTAATGCAGACAAGTAAGGTCGGCATTTTTACATCTTCCGTGGCAATTCGTTTTACAATAAAAGCCAAGCGCCAGCATGTTTATGAATCAAAGGAGGCGCGGGGTCCAAAACCAATAAAGTTGCGTGTTTAATTTTACGTGGCACGCTGAAAACACATCGGGACAAACAACAGCCACAGGTCATCGGTCTTCGGAATGTTTGCATAAGACATCTTCGGAAAATAAATGCAATGGATGGATGGTACTATTAACTGATCGGTTAAATTGAGCGTGTAAAAATAATTTGGAAACTTGTTTTTGGGCAATTCCCGCGAACAACGGATATTCCTCCTTCCAAGCTAATAAACACCTGATCATGTGGCATATACATATGTAATGTATGTATGCTAACGTAACCAACGCTTGAACTTGAAGATTTGTTTAAACTTTCATGTAAAAGAACACTGCTTCTGATGTAATAATTCTTGAAAATAACCGGATTCATTAATAGAAATTCCACGGAAATGGGGTCTTTAATAAAGTATTCAAAAACAATCTTTCTTGTCAACACTTCCTGCACTTCCTGTATGGTAGACTTGTTTTGCAATTTTGTTATTGAAATTTTTCATTGTAAGAATAAATTAAAAAAGCTTTTTAACATTGAAATTCTCTGATAATGTATACACGCGAATTCTTGCTTCTGCGGATAAACTCAGTAAAAAGTAAAAGACACGGCTAGATGTTTCAGTTTGTTAGAATATAATACGCATTACTCTGCTGTGCATATGCTGGCGAATATATGACTTGCTTCATCTTTATCGAATACATGGGAGAGACACATTTCGTGTCCCACTCATTAGGCTCTCTATACGCAGCACCAGCGTGTGCACACGGTATATGTATATGCAATGGGCATATTTTTAGGTGCAAGAAGAAATTTTAATATCACTGGTCATTAGTAGTCAAGTTCGGCAATGATTGAGATGTTTCCAATTACCAAAACATCGATAAAGGCTTTGGAGGGAAAAGGTGTAATTAACTGAAAATAGTTTTTTCTTTTCTTTTAAGAGGTAATCTGCACCAATTAGTATAGTTGGCAGTCTAATTTCATAGATCTGGTAGCTACGGGATCTGTTTCAAGCATCAAATCTATTAAATCTGATGTTTAAGTTGACCTCAAATCTCTCAGTCAACAAATACTAATCTTATAAATGGAGTTTTGACACATTCGATGTATAAAGGATACATATATATATATACATATTGTGATGGAGCGTACCTTCATTTACAAACACCCTATAGGTATGATGGGCTAAATAAAGGTCATAGATATTGCT
>JARFOC010000408.1:966166-1004511 GCA_031763485.1 Osmoderma eremita | reverse complement strand
TTAATTTTATATATTAAAAGATATAAAAAGGGTGGTAAGAGGAATTATTACAATTAGCACTGCAACGTGGGGCTTTTCTAAATAATAGATTAAAATACGGAGGTGAGGGAGGGAGTAGTTACAATTGTCGCTACCAACGTGGGGCTTTTCTAAATAATAGAGAATAAAACGGAGGTGGGGGAGGGAGTAGTTACAATTGGCGCCCAACGTGGGGCTTTTCTAAATAATAGAAAAATACGGAGGTGAGGGAGGGAGTAGTTACAATTGGCTACCAACGTGGGGCTTTTCTAAATAATAGAATAAAACGATGAGGGAGGGAGTAGTTACAATATATATGTATCCTTTATACATATAGTTACATACATGTTTCACAAACACGAGGGGTTTAGTTTGACTTTTTGTTGTGATTTTTTGTTATACACTTATCCCTTAAGGTCATTAAATAAAGAGCTGATATATACATATGTACAGCCTTGGCCAGAAGATTGACCGCCCTTATAACATTACTCATTTGCAAATGTGATATCTCAAATCATTTCTAACGTTTCTTTTCGGTTTATTGGTAACTCAAATATAAATGTAAAGTAAAACTCGGTGTTATAGAAAGCACAAAACACCTGCAAAGCTAACAACACCAGCATTATTGATGGATTGAACATTTGGTCGGTTTGCAGTGTCTGCTAATTGTGAACGCAGGTGCTTCGTAAGTGTTCCTATTGCGACTTATGTTAGTTTTGGAGGTTGGTAACTTTACCGCGGATATGCTCAAAGAGAGACGACTAAATTAAATAAAAAAACGCATAATAGTAAGGCTTCCTAAAGAACAAATCAAGTCACTAGTGTAGATTTCTAAAATTGCTAAATACTCGCGTTCAGCTGTGCTCTTCGACGATATTAGGAAATTCATCAGAGAGTCATTAAGAAATTAAAAGAAAACTTTTCAAGAACGTAAGAAGAAGTCAATTTCGGCCAGTATGGCAAGAAGAACACTGTAAGTGGCATGTTTAAAGGGTTGGAAAACCAGAAATATGTTGTGACTTTCTGAAAGTTACGCTGTGGGCACAAAAATATGAACGTTTGCGTATGACGAACGATACAATACTGTATGCTGCTACAAACCAATTTCTGTAAAAGAAACTACTTTTAAACGTTTAAATTTCAGTAACTTAAATGTAAAAATATCAACAACATTTTGAAGAAGATAACACTGATCTTCTAGAGTGGCTTGTCTAGTCCCCAGATTTCAAACTCATGGTACTTCTATCGAGTATACTTAAGCATAAAATCCGGAAATACTCGATATCTAAAAGACCTAGAGCGCTAGAGTAGAGCGCCATAAAAGGTGAGCAGTGCAAGAAGCTCGTTTGTTCTATGCCTAAACGGTTAGCTGCCTTTGTAAACGCCAATTATGGTCCAACTACATGTGAATAAGTTTTTATTAATTAGACGGTCACTAGTTATAAACTTTTATTTCATTCTACCGAATTACAACAAAACATTTTCATAAGGATTTATATTTTGGGCAACTTTAAAAGAAGATACACTTTGTATATAAGTGTAAAAATGAAAACCTATTCAAAAGAAATGAACTTGAATACGTATGTCTCGTGTTTCCTGAACCTTGGAATAAATATGAAATGAGTTAACTTGGCTCACAGTGTGATTCATAAGAAAATAACTTGCCGCATGTTTAGCTAATAAAATTGATAATGAGTGACAAAAGGATATAAATTTCCTCGTCTTATTCATGTTCCCTCCCACTTGAAACTGTCAAGGGCCAGAATATTCGTCTCAAGAATTAATATCGGAGCATTTCAACCTACTCTGTATGTAGCACAGTTTTTGTACGAAACAAAGAAGGGAGACTAATAAAAATAACTCAGTATGCGTTGTTTGGATGTTGCACTTTTTTGGTCTGTGACAAAAGTAACTCGCGAAAATTCGCGTAGAGTATGTTACACATATATTGCCGTGTAAAAAATTGAGGGCAGTACGACTTATTTTTGTATTTGTGTCGGAGTAATACGACTGGAAATAATTAATAGCGAAAAGCGGATCATTATCAAATGAGTGGAGATATACTCAATTACTGAAGGGGCACCACAGCAACCAGCGCTTGGCGAAAGTGTCGGACGAAATGTCGCCGCTAATTTGGCGTTCGTCCAAAGAGGCGCACGTAATACAGGTATGTGTGCGTAAATAAGACATCGGAACATGAGAAAAAGGCTGCTAAAGATAAGTGTTGGTAGCGCACATTAAAAGCTAACTTACTTAGTAAACACATTGACACTACTTGTGCCAAGATAAAATTACAAAATCTGAATAAGCATTTTCTGTTACGAGCAATAAAAACTCCTGCCGAGGTTCTGAATTCTCTTAGAAAATTTCACGAAAAACTTTTGTTTATACTAGCTTCCAAAATCTCTCGAATCCCTAAAAATCCATCGGTGTTGTAAAGTTCTGATTTACTACCGAAATATTTTGGTAAACACGCAACGTTGAAGCTCGTATGCGGGTTATATACACAAGGGAAAACCCAAATTTTTAGAATCGTAAATTTGATTTAATTGAGATTCCGTATTTATTCGAAACACGTCACGCGTGCAACATATCTGGAATCCTTATAATTCCCTTCGTCAGTAATGTCCATTTATAGCGTCCGTAAATTGATTAACTGGTCTTAATTCGTTACAGCAGTAAATGTATTTACAATTTGTGGGACTTTAAAAAACATCAACATTTAATATGCAGGCATTAAGTAACAGCACAAAATTTATACATGAAATGGAAAAAAATCTATGTTTCAGAGCTGTAAAGTTGAATCATAAAACGTATTCACAGTAAACATTAACGTTCAATCCGTCACATATTCGATATTACATTGCTTTTATTTCATCGTTGTTCAATACATATCATTTTGAAATCTGTTGGATTATTATTATCAATCTATTATAATACCTACAAAATATTAATTTATTTTATGAGCACGATTAGTTGACATCTTATTATGTAAATTGTCTCCGCTTTTATTTCTTGGAATCATAAATGGATCGATATAAGTAGAATAGTTCAAATTGTATGCAAGTATAAACGAAAATGTCATATTTCCTGCTGGTGGTATTTTCAGTCATTGTTATTAATGCAGTAATACAAAAGGTACGTCAGTCTGGAGTTATCTCACTTATTTGAAGGCAGGAAACATATTGGCGGTAAACTATTTCAACTCCCAGACAAAAGTGCCTAAGCATTTATTTGTTAGGAATATCTATTTGTGAATAAAACAGTTCTACAATATTTATATACAGGAGGTTGTTTACTTCTATTTATCACTTTCCTTTATTAGAAAATATAAATAAAATATTTTTTTCTCCAAATTTCAGAAAGGTATTAATTTATAACCGCATTAATGTGACATTTTAAATTTATTTTCATATATACAGGATGTTCCGTATCACCAGGGTGAACCAAACATACGTTTCCTTAAATGGAACATCCTATATATTATTTCAGGTTTAGATTAAGCTCATGCCGCACACCCTGTATATATGAAAATAATTTTAAAATGTCAAGTCTAAGACTGTCTACAATTTTTGTAAATAACACTTTTTGATATTTTATATGATAACGGATATATCGACCCTTTGTCCCAATAATGCGTCACCCTGTATATATGTACGCAAAGGTTTTACCTAAACAAATTACCCATTGATGATATTGCGGGTGAATAATTGATCCATTGATGATTATGCTCCTTTAACCTTTTCAAAAATTCAATTTCCATAGGCAACATAAAATCAGCAGAGGAATAAATTCTTCTACCTTCATTTCGTTCTTGGCTGATTTACATAATGCAAATGTAAATAACATTAGTATTGGGTAATATTTTAGAATAAATTTGATATGCCCTCATTTTCTTCAGATTGGATGGAAAATTATAGGTAATATTTACTTCACCTTGTAAAATTTGTTTAAGGTTATTAAGATTTAGTTGTAGAAACATTTAATTTTGTAATTAAAGGTTGCTAGATACCTCGTCTGCATAACGTTCCCAATCAGACTATTTTTCAGTCGAGAAATCGTATCCATATGCGGACAAAAATAGCCACGGCGTGAACTGTAAAAATATTTCGAACCAAACTTATTACTAATCTATGCCAGTATACAAGCATGAATCAGTTCGCTATTCGCCGACCATTTTCTGGGATTAAAAGCTTACTAGCTCGCTGACAAGTTAGTGGGAGATAAACAAGAATTTATATTTGGTGAATCTGTTTCTTTGCACATGCCAGAAATGTGAACACGCGAGGCGAAGATTTCCTGGATTTCTTTTTTTGTGTTTTGTGTATGTGTTGTTTTCGTCTATTAGCATAATTAGCTCTTCCTCTCTTCAACTTTAAAAATAGACCAGCAACTTTCTATGCGGCCGTACCGGAAAATAATATTTTAGTATCGAGTCATACTTCGATATACATAATGGCGCCGACTTCTCTTCTAGACAGTTGAACGGCGTTCAGGTATTTGTATCGAGAGGAATTGGCCGCGGCTCTATATATAGAGCAAAGTACATTCGACAATAGCCACTTGTTTAGATATATTTAAGTACATTGTGGACTATGGCTTGTAACTTTTGCGTTGCATCAGAGTGGATCCTAATGTATTAGTGATTAAAATAGGAAATACAGGCAACATTGACAAAAATGAACACTATCGCAGCACTATGGGACGACCAAGTATCTCAAAATCAATTACTTAATAGAAATACGTATATCAAAGTGAAATTTGTTAATGAAGAAATATAGTTTCATAATTTTCAAAGAGTTTACTAAATAATACATTAGAATTAATATAATGACAAGCATAGTGAAAATAAACTCAGTTAGTGTTATAATTCGAATTTTCGAATTGACGAGGTTTATGACAAGCCCCGCCACCTCGGAATTCTCTTTGTACAGCTCCTTTCTTTTCATTTTCTTTTGATTTTCTCTTCGCGTTCAGCAAGTCCACTTTAAAATTGTAAGTTGTATGAATTATGTAATATACATAAATAATAGAAAAAATGAATTACACAGAGATAAAAGCATACAAGTTACAAGAACACACCTACAAAAACAAATATCAAGAAACAACTGAGGGAAGATTAAAAGCAAATAAAGGAGCAATAAATGTATGTGGAATAAGTAAGAAAACGAACATCGTGGTGGAATTAGCAAACAAAGGAAGCAGTTAAAGAGAAGGAAAAGTTATGGAAGAATTATTTAAGCAGAGCAAAAGATATCCAGTCATACAAAACATAAAAAGCACAACGACAAAACATCAAGGTCTTGATCAAAGAATTTAAAAACCGTTCATGGGAAAATTTTGGGGAAAGCATGTAAGAGAATGCAATGGGAAACACCAAGCTATTATATATAACACTACGGAACCTGAGGTAACAAAGGAAAAGTCCTATAAAATATCAAAATTAAAGAAGGGTAGACACTAGCAGAGGAAAAAGAAATATTAAATCGCTGGAAAGGGTATTGTATGAAACTGTGGGAAACAGATAACGGGAAAGAAGATCAATGTCAAAGCACAGGGGAAAACAAGAAAAACCCACACCGGCAAACAATGGTGAAATAAGAAATTAAACTAGAAAAAGTTGGGAGAGCCATAAACAGATTGAAAATAGGTAAAGCAGCAGAAATCGATGACATAAAACCAGAAATGATAAAATTTATGGGGACAAAGGAAAAAATATATTACACAAAATAATATCGATAGCATTGAACACACAGAAGATACCCCATGACTGGCAAATTGCAATAATCACTCTGATCCACAAGAAAGGAGAAACAATGCAGTACAATAACTACAGAGGGTTTCCCTACTATGCCTAGTCTATTGAGCGAACTTTCCTAGACACTCAGGCAGGTTTCAGAGCAGAAAGATCTACCCAAGATTGAATATTTGTGCTTAGGCAAATAACTAAAAAAATCATTAAAACAAATCGAACAATATACATAGGTGCAATTGATTTGGGGAAAGCTTTCGACAGTGTTGCAAGATCAAAGATATGGAAAGTGTTGAAAGCAAGAAACGTCAGCAATAAAATGATGGAAGTGATTAAAAGCATATACGCAGAAACTTTAAACATTGTAAGAACTGGAGGTTTAACAACAGAACAATTCAAAACAAGGAAAGGGCTTAAGCAAGGAAGTATACTCAACACTCTACTCTTTATAGCACTAATGGATGAATTAGCACGCAAGGCAAAGAGCAGATATAAGAACTGTTTTATAGGGTATAGAAAGCTGGCACCCATAGCAGTACGAATTAAAAATAAATATAAAAAAGACAGAAGTTTTTCTCATAAGACGCAATACTACGAATATATATATATATATATATAATATAATAAATAACCAAAATTAGGCTTTTACGAGTATTGCAAATAGGTATCCTTCTATGCTAATCAAACAAAAATTATATTTAGATTCTAGGCGCAACACACTGCGCGGTTCAAAATTTCGCCCACAATGTAGCAATAGGGATTTTGTTTGTAAATGTCAAACTTTGAGGCTTTATAACAAATTAACGGAATGAGCTACAAAAATTATAATCATAGATCAAACAAACATAGAGTTCAAAGATTTATAATCAATTTTTATTTTGCTCCTAGGATATACTTAACAAAATTGAGTTTTACGATATTTGCCTATTTTCCCCATAATGCGCAGTGCTGAGAACATTGCACACGACACCACTACGTTCACAGGTTTCATAAATTGGTAATGTCGGCTAATATTAAGCAATATTAAAATAAACATAAACCCAATTGCACATCTTACTTTACGAGATACAATTGCTTCGTATGATGTATATATCTACGCACTTACCTATTTTCAAGTTATTGGCGTGTTCCAGATCTGATTTTCCTATTTATGTGACAACGCGATTTGTGGAGAAGAACAACGAGTGTGAAAACTGTTATGACAAATAAGTGTGTTGGATAATTGTCGGGTACACAGCAGATTATTGAAAATATGTCAATAGTGTAGATATGAAAATTTTCACGACCTAAAGAAATACATGGTACCAAATTTTGCTTTCCCATCGTTAAGTATTCAGATGTAAATCTTCACTACTTATCCTGTACACGTAATACGAATGTATATAATGAAATATGAACGTTTGTATGTATCCACGTCATAAATAAGAAAATATGTGTTTTTCGTATAAATATTTATTTGAGAAATGCTAATATGTAGATGTTTTATGACACAAAACGTCAAATGTTCCGTTTATATAGCAATGTCATCAATAATGACGACATGTATATAACCAAAATTCTCTTGTCATTTATAGAAAGACAGAAATATGTACATTTATTAGATAAATATGTCTTAAATATCAAACAGAAGGTAGTTTATCAATAGTAATAATAAATTTCGACTATTGAATCGCATTTTGCTTCTTCTTCGTTGCATTGACGTCATACTGATATCAGTTTTCAATCCCATATTAGCAACGGGAATATCTTAAACAAAAAGTAATCACATAATGTGTTATAAGTTATAAAATATTAGCAACGCTGGGATGCACATTATCAAATACCAAAAGATTCAAAGACAAAATATCTCCATTGGGTAGAAATATTTTTTTGGAATAAACAGATTACTTTTTTTATTTCCAGTTTACTGCTAGTTTTACTCAGTTCAGTTTTATTTCTTTCAGTTCACTAAAGAAAATCTATACTTGCCAACCGATAAATGAGTCCATTGTCAATACTATGATTATTATTTTACGAAACCAAGGCCAAGCATTCTGCTTGGAAAGAATCCAAACGTTTCACAGTTTGATAATCTCTCTGCTTACATTTCGGGCATGTCGCGTATAATGCGAATTTGTTTTGGTATTCCAGAAATTGCAACTGAGGATATCAAAGTATTATTTGTACAGCCAGCAGCTAGCGCCAGCTGCTAGGGTTAATCAGTTAAACAAAAATAATTTTATCAACTTATATCGGTTGTGCAAATCATGTAAGTGGGTTGGTCATTGCACGTGTGACCAAGTGTACAGATTGAATTGATAAGGTACGATAGAAAGTTTACTGTAAAATTGGTTTTCCTTTTTTATCATTAATTAATATATATAAGAAAATAACATAATCCAATGTAGTTAATATATTTTTTTAATTTTATTTTTACATTCCACTTACTTAAATATAGAAATACTATTTCTAGTGAGTAACATAAATACGACTTAACGGAGTTAATTTTCGTACTAAAATTCTTATAAACACTGCCAGAGTCAAAATTTCAAACAAATGTTCCGATTGCTCCAAAGCATTTTTGCAAGTTCAACCAATAGTTTTACTAACAACGTCGTCCATAACAAACTATTTAGATCAAGCTATTAATATCTGATAATGCGCATACCTTTTTAAATTCTTCTATTCAAATTTTCACCTACATACTTTACAATCGCCTCTAGCAAAGAGGAATTATAAATATTTTGAAAATATCGTGTTCCCAATCTTTTAGAAATGAATCATTCATTTGTTATTAGTTTTAATGTACTTCCGCGTGTTTAGAGTTACACTGCCGGTCATGGAAGTAAGGACATTTAGTAAATTATTGTAAATGCGAGTAAAGGAACTAATAAGGCAAAAAAATTGTTGATAAAAGTAATAAACAATGGAACGAGGATATGAAATAACGTGAAATAGATAAACCAAGACATTCTAAATAAAAGATTATGTTAAATCTTTTGTTCATCAAAATAACCTCCTTTGCAGATACGCAGACACTCTTTTGGGATTTCTTTCACTGTACCTCTTAGACGAAAAATTTGAAGAATGAGATTTGTTTAAAAAAAACAGCCTTAATATTTATTTATTTTAACACAGGAGATAGTGAGTAGTTTGGTGTGGAGCATACAGTTATTATTCCATTCAGCTTAGAGAAGTTGCCACATGTACCCTTGCGAAATTGGACAGAATGTACCCGTTTGTGTAGTTCATCCCACAGTGATTCGACGGGGTTCAGATCCGGACTTTGCGGGGGTCACGGCCTAATTCGTAACACGTTTTCTTCAGCTTGGGACGTTAAATAATCTTTACAGATTCGTGCTGTATGTTTGGGGTCGTTATCATAATCAATGGCGACGTTTTCCCCAATTAAACGCAATCCGGATATTATAGCCGTTTCTTCCAATATTTGTAATTTCTTCTCAGCATTATTCGATTTTCACAAGATCTCCGATCCCCGCACTGCTACAACAACCGCAAACCGTCATGTGTGAACCACCATCATGTCTTTGCAGTTTTGTATTCGTGATAGATACGCTAAGTTCATTTCTATTTGAAGATTGTTTGTATATCTACACTAGGCAGCCACCATAGAACAACTAGTTTCTCAAAGGTTACAAGTAATTACAAGTATCTGAAACGCTTTTGCTTCAATATAGGAAATAATTAGCTGATCCCTGAAATTTGTTAAGAACTTGACAGTAAATTTATATTTTTCTGTGGTATTTGAAGAACGATCTGTCAGTTGTTCCTCCTATCTTGTACTTTCAAATGGATTTATTGCCCAATTCGTTACATAACTTAAAATCTTTGTGCAAAACAATATAAATATACTATTTAAATCAGTGCTTAAGGTAACAGTAACCCTCTATTATCCTTACGAACGCCTTTTTATGATTTTCTAT
Source organism: Osmoderma eremita (assembly GCA_031763485.1). Classification (NCBI taxonomy): domain Eukaryota; kingdom Metazoa; phylum Arthropoda; class Insecta; order Coleoptera; family Scarabaeidae; genus Osmoderma; species Osmoderma eremita. The sequence continues at coordinate 994,818 of JARFOC010000408.1, read as the reverse complement.
TGGCGAGTAACTGGAGTTTACCTATTCGCACCATCTTAAATATGTTTTCCTTTAATTTGTTATTCCATAGGGACCTTCATATGTTTCTCAGAAGAAGGTTAGATTAAATATATCTGTATTATTTCCTTGAAGTTAAGCATCAAGTGAATTAAGTTTTTCGAATACGCCTACTAAGTAGGCAAACTTCATCGGAAATAACTCGTTCTACAATTCTTCTGCATGCTTGTGACCCTGCTCGCTAAAGAGTATATTGCAGTTTTTTTTCCAAGTTCGCAGACGCACTTCAGCACTACTGCAGATCTCTTCTTCACAAGTGCAAGTAAACTGTTATATCTTCCAAATATTCATCGGTGCAAATTCCAACACGATCGTCCCATGCAAATTTGCGCTGATAATAAATAGAATCATTTGTAGTCATTTGGATGGCAGTGGCTCTTCTATAGGTCTGTCAAATAGTTACTGTTCAACTATTGCGGCTTCCTGGCAGAATCTAATATAGCAAATGAAAAGGAAATCATTACTGTCTACCGAGATAGATTTTATCGGCAAATTGTATCGTTTAACAGAAATGTTCCTATATCGCATTGTTGCACAGATACAGACTTCCCGTTGGGTATTTTGATAATATTAATTTAATAAACATTGTTAAGACACATTCGTGGGCAAACTGATTTACTAACACGGTTCTTGCAAGAGAATATAATAAAATTTGTCAGCTTATTGTGTCCCCTGCACACATGTAGGTAGAATTTTACCTGCAGGGGACTGCGTGTAAAATTCTACACAACAGTCCTCTACTCTCCAGTGTAAATATATTCATTGTACATCTGTTGAATATAGTTTCTGAGCTATTATTAGGCCTATTACAGTAAATTTAATTTCAGTTAACCAAATTTATTCAAATTTTTATCCTAGTTTGGTTGTGCAGACTTTTGAAGCACTTAATGCTAGAAGTATTGGCTATTGAAAAAGTCTTTTTAAATTCTAAAGTGTCCTAATTTCCATTGCCCGTAGTGCATATTTCGGGAAGATTGTAGTTTTTTTTCTCAGATAAATGGGCCACACATAAACGAAATGAAATCATTTGTTTTTCAATATATTAACGGTAATCGAATCACACATGTTGATGATTTATAAACGGATGGTGCTTTATTTTCATATCGATTGATCGATCGATTTGTTGTGTATCTTGGATTCCATTCTACATAACTGGTAAATCGGGGGCTCAATAAAATTGCCGTGAATCGCTTCGCAGACGTCACTGAAACTTTAAGGTCGAGCTTAATTTTAACTGGCGTTTCAAGCCGTGACAAATGCGAAACGAAATTAAACTGCTTTTCAGTATGTACTTAATGTTCCATTAATATTAAAGTAGATATTTCTTATTATCTCAATTATTATCAATAGGGCTACAAAAGTAAACATACCGTTACAAAATATTTCTAATAATATAAATGAAAAGTGCATTTCAGGTATTTTAGTGACACTTGTAAAGTTAAAATTAATGTTTACTTTATAGTGTTCCATTTTTTTCTGTTTCAATCGCGCTTCCGCATAGTTCAAGCCGAAAATCCAAAACAAAGCTTTATAGCCGTCGGCTCTATTCGTTACAAGATTAAAAACCGACTTCGTACTCGAGATATGTAACTACCATGAGTCACGGTAGGCTAAGTATATCGCACTCTCGCGTTCCTCTTGCCCAGTTAAAATAATTCTTCGGGTTTCTATCCTATTTAAATTAACTCAGGCATCCAGGAAGACAGATGTTTATTAGGATGCGTCCTCGAATCAGTCGCACAGTTCCACCGTTCTGTTGTTTAGTCACCTGGTGCATGGATTGGACTGCTCCTTTGGCACCGGACGCGTCCACCGAGACGCTTCAAAATGTGATAAGCTAGTTTGGTTCGCGGACAATGACGCAATCGCGTAAATGGTTCCTTTGCGTCGGGTGCAGCGATATTTACGATTGCAGCGGTTGATTTAAATATGCTTTTTGGTAAGGTATGCCGTTGGTATATTTCCATCGTTGCATTCCTTTTGCTCTTTGGGGAACTGCGCTGAATTCAACTGGCATAATAATATTTTGCAGTAGCTGACGGCGTTATTATAAATGTGAATCAAGTCCTGTGTTATCTTGTTTTTCTTAAGCTACTGTTGTTACAGGATCACGAATAATTCCCGTTTTAACACATTATATGGTTATTTATTAGACATTGAGTTTAAGTGGTTTAATTTTGGCATATGCGGGTTGAAAAAGTTCCTTTATTCTTTTTGTTTGTTTACTTGATGTCTAGCTAGCGCTTTCATATCCCGGAAAGATATAACGATATTTTCAAAATATTTGTCGTGTTATTGCATGCATGGTACGTACATGACAATACTGTTGTGGTCATTTATTATTATACTGTAGAAAGAAAGAAATTATTCTGGATTTGTCACGAATTGAACGAAATATCAAAACCAATCGTGCAGAACTATGGAAATTTCTAAGTCAAACGAACAAACTGAATTCCCAAAAAACTTTCTGATAATGATCAAAACTCGTATTCTAACCCAACAGATATTATCAATCCCCAGCCTTGATTTTCTAAATGATACGGCTACCCATAGCTTTCCTCATATGCTTGTACCTACAAGATAGCCATATTGTCGTGCGTGTAATAGTAATTTATCAAACAAACATGGTGATGATCTTGTTTCCACAGACAACAGGTATTTCTTTGCTTTGTCTTTGAAAGTAATTATTAATATATCTATCAATACTGGTATCCCTCCAACAAGATGGGAAATAACAAAAATTTGTCCAGTACACAAAAAGGGGACGCCACTTTAATTTGCAATTACAGGTCTATATCTATTCTATCAAAGCTTTGTAAGATCTGTGCGTCTCTATACGTCAATTTTTTTCAACATACACTCCTCTTTATTTCCTTACTAACATGGATTGTCGGGTGGTTCAACGATAACCAACTTGGTTTCTTTACCGAAATTTGTAAGTGAAACTATGAATCGACCTGAAGAGGTATTGACACAATCGATCATATCATACTCATTTCTAAAATAGCATCGTTGGGGTTTGTACCATCTGCCAATAAATTAATAAGATCGTATCTTAGTGACCGTGTTTATTCTATATATGGTAATTGATTTCATTAAAAAAAATAATTCTGCGTACTGGGCTCGCCAAGGCTCGAATATAGACGCATAGCTATTTAATATATTCATAGAAGAGTTTCTTGTTCAGTCATAGGATATGTTGATTGTATTTTTTTTTTTGGAAATATTGCGTCTATGAATCCTACTTACAGTCCACAATCAAACCTAGACATGGTTTTGCAATAGCATAGTAATCATAACTTTTACAATTCTCCATTTATTTTATTATAAAAGGGAGATTGGGGCAAAGCAAAGAGTTTCATAATTTAGTTCTAAAGTATTATTGGTTACACGGGAAATAAAATACAAATGCGATTTTTATGCCTAACATAAAATAATCATTTATAATGTGATTGGTGAACAAAGGTTAAGCAATCTTGCAAGTAAATAAAGTGAAACAAAAGAAGTGACGAAAGAAGTAGACGAAAAGGAACTCACTGTCCGGACGGACGCAGATTAACTTGTGTCCGGAAATGTCCAAAACGAACTGTCTTATCTCGAGTGTTTACTTACGAAGAAGAGTTGTTAAAATGACCTGAACGTGCGAATGGTTCAACCAACCACACATCGACAAATATGCATCTAAAGTTATTACAGGAAAACAAAACTTTACTCTGTTTCAATTACGGGTAAATTAGGTATTCATACGTTCAAAAAATTATCAAAGTAATAGGAATTACAATCAAGATACAAGAATCTAAATTTACAATAGTTAAATATATATCGAAAGAAGAAGAACGTTTTTGTCTAGTCAAGGCTCCACGTTACAAGGGGAAGTTAAAGTGGTGACGTAGTCATTCGGAATTTCCGAAAATAAAAGCAAAAGGTTTATTGTCTATTTCATCTAAAAATTTGTAAATGCGGCGATACTCGTCGCGTCGCTAGATTATAAAATATCTTAAAGAAAAACAATTCTTAACTTACCCTAAATAAACAGTTACGAAACATCATAAAATAATATCTTAGAAAAGAGAATTGCTTTCGATTACACCGTGAGTGTAGCAATTTATATTCGACTTATTCAAGGGTGCGTTCAGGGAGTTCTGGCGCTGTACGGCGCTAGAAGTCACTAGCGCCAGCGCTCGTTGCCACCGCTAGAACTGATAGAACGGTACAATTTCACCGCTTCTTCTGACGCATGTGCGCTGTACCTTTGTTGCACGTTGGTTTGACCATTAAAAGGCGCGCTTGCTCTTGTTACTCTTGTAATAAGGCATTCATGAAGCTACACGATTATACTTAAAAACAAAACCAGCAGTATTTTTTTAAATTGTCGGCCCTTCGATCGATATCCATGCAGTTTTAGTACAAAACAAGGTATAAATCTGTGTAAATATTCAAATTATAATCTCTGCGAACGATGAGAAAGGATCAAGTTTTTTTTTGTTTTGACTACATATTACTACACTATGTGCAGTTTTATAAGGATTGCGGCCACTTTTCCTTTTTCTTTAGACAACGAGCACAATACCGATAAAGAAATTGAAAAATTGAAACTTTTATACTTTTTATATGTGTATTACGTGTTTCTAAGTATCTACAACTTGTATAATAACAATTTCTATGATTTAAACTAATACAAAATAATAAACAAGGCATTACTTAGTGATTTAACATAATCCCCATGTTTTTTTGAATTTGTATTTGAATGATTAGCGCCTATCCCCACTCTCCGCTAAGTCATCCAGCGCAATTTATTTTCGCTAGGCAAGATGGCGACCGCTAAATTCAGATCTAGCGGTCCAGCTCCGCACAGCGCCGTAACTCCCTGAACGCACCCAATGCTACCATAGAAAACCTAGTCACATAGGTTGCTTGTTTCGTGCTACAAAAGTATTCAGAATTTGTAGACAAGGAATAATTTCTAGTGGCACTTCGGGGTCTATTATTATTTTCTAAACAGTCAATTAGACACATGAATAAACCTCGGCCGCTTATTTGAAAGCGACTAGTGTTGTAGTGTATTTAGCGAGTGTCCTTAAATAATTGTACTTCTTGGTCTTCAACTTGTCTTTTTGGCACTTTAGACGTGAAAATAGAGCTCTGTTAAAATAAAAACATTCTAATATCCCCTCGACCGGAGCTTCGTTATAATCGGTCGAAGAGCAACTTGGTAGAATTACTTTAATTGCCTCAAGCTAATTCAGGATCGAATTTCAAGTTAAATTTTTAATATATAAAATAAGTTAAATAAAGCCAAGAAAAAATCTTTTGAGCAAATAATGTTTTTGTATTAACATGAAATACCATGACACCAAATTAGTAACTCTAGTTTGTAAAGCAAATATTTTGTAACAAATTGTCTGCTGCAAAAGATTTTTTTTCTGGATCACTAGAAATGTAGAAGTAGCCTATTTGCGAAATGATCTTTTACTTAGTTGTAAGATCGATACCATACAAATACACCATCATATACTTTTTATTATTTCTGCGCTAAAGTTATAGAATTATTCGCAATTTTATTGTTGATGAATGTCACGTATCCCTTTTGACAAGTTAGAAAATATTGTATCTCCCATATCTCTTTGAGGTCGTTCACGTCGGTAACGAAATTCTCTTTAATTTCAGATCTGTTGTATCGCCAGACGTTAACTGTCAATAACTCGGCACTGGAAGTGGAGATCGTAGATGTCTGCAGTTGTGATTTGTCCCTCTTTCCCGAAGAGGCTATATATTGGGCGGACGCTTGTCTGGTCGTGTATGACATCACATCAAGAGATTCCTTAAATCACGCCGTCGAACTACTACAGCGGGTTCAACAATTGAGGAGTCAAATTCCCACAGTCCTCTTAGGGAACAAATGCGATTTGGAACATTTGAGAGAAGTGAGTATTCTATCTGTTAGTATACGGAATGTAGGCACATATAAGTATATGTTAATTTTTGTTTCGTCTGAGGCAGACTATAAATAAAATTTGTCCAGTATTGATTTTAATTAGCATATACAAAGTAGGTACATGGAAATTAAGATCGTGGGAGCGATAGTAAACTGAATTTAGTTCAATGCTCTCAGTTGGGTCAATGTAGTCATTTCATGAAGTAGCCTGCAGTTTGAAGGTGTATTTAGTATACATGCTCAATATTTATTATAACTAAATTTGATCGTTCTGCTATCGTATTTTCATAGTAGAAGATTCAGGGAAGTATACATGTGGACTAGACGTAATATAAGGAAAAATAAGTCTCTGGAGAAGTTATTCGCATATAAAATAAATATAGGCGGCTGCACAATACAATAGAATTCAAATTCAAGCGCTATTTTCACCGGCAAACCTTATTATGAAAGGATACACGTGTCGACTTCAGGAAAATAGTTTTTGGCTCGCTCAGACTAATATAAAATGATGTATTCGCATATCGTATTATATTTATCATTCATATATGTAGGTTATTTTTCTCTATCTAGTCTAGTAAACTGACGATCTATTGTTCAGCAATAAAAACTTTACAGCGTACATATAGGAACCGTTAGCTAATTTATCGTGCAAGCAAAGGGGAGAAAAGAAACTGTACGAAACAATGCTGTATAAATAAGAAGTAAATACGAGGGATGTCCGGTTACCAAGGTACGTTTGCGCGACACACCGCCTACGTCGCTGCGATCAGGTTGAAACTTGCACGCATTTTAGATGTGCATTATCATTGCCTTAGGTTCAGTACAACGTGTACAGTGACAGCGGCACAATGTCAGTTCCGATCGAAACATACTGCAAGTTTGAAGTGCGAGCGGTCATTCGTTTTTTGCGTGCAAATAATGAAACACCCAGCGGAATTCATAAAAAAATACTGAAGACGCACGGAGAAGACGTTATGAGTCGAAAACAAGTTGGTGTTTGGTGTGAACAGTTCAAAAGTGAACGCACAGCTATGAACGATGATCCCGAAGGTGTGCGAAAAAAGCCATCAACAACGAAAACTGATGAGAATCCAGACCTGGCTCCTTCTGGTTTTCATTTGTTTGGGTCGTTGAAAACTCATTTGTCGGCTAAAAGGTTTGAAGACGACGACGAAGTTCAAATGGAAGTACGGAGAAATTTGGATCGCATCTTTCACGTAGAGGGTTTATAGAAGCTTATGCCTCGCTGGGATAAGGGCCTTAACATTAGCGGCGATTATATTGAAAAGTAGTAACAGTTCACGCTTTAATTAGTGTATGTTTGATTTCTATAAATAAAGCAGTCTGTCTCTCACAAATGCACCTTGGTAACCGGACATTCCTCGTAATTTCAGTGTTAGAAGTAGAAGTATTTATCTTAGAAAGTGAAAATCGAAAAAAAAAACTATTGACGGTTCATTAATGTGTATGGATTGTATCCATAAACTTTCACATTAACATAACTACATCTACACGATCATATGTGTACAGCCGCCGATACTTTTGTCTAGGTGGAGTTATGTTAATTTCAATGTAAATAGGGCGAGAAACTAACTTGAAATTAAATAGAAAGTGCAACAGAGGCGCAAATAACTTTTTCGTATAGGTTTCAGGATCCGTTGCCAATAACTTGGTGCCTGTGAAAATTTTACATTGCCAAGATATTTTTAACCAGGTGTTTTGTTATCAATAAATGACCAAAATATTCCGTGCCGCCTAGATCTACGCAAGTAAAAGGCGTAAGCACGTTGTCATTTCCGTTTCAACGAAGAACAGTTCTATAAATCTATTTTGACGAAGTTTCGGCAAGACTAGACATTAGCGTAAGAATCGTTAATGTGTCATTAAAGAATATTCTTGGTTTTCAGATTAAACACCATTCACAGCGTTTATTTCGCGTGCGGCACAAATGATATTTCGAAAGCCGATTTGTTTGAAATGAATGGAGTATAGACCTCGCAAATTTATTATGTGCTTTCGTTTAATAATAGGGTACACGTGCCTGGAAGGCTTGAATGCAGACCTCAGTTTAGTAAATTTCCGCATATCCACCGAAATTCACAACGCCAGATATAATTGAAGCGTGCTGCAGCGGTAGCATGTTAATCGCTTATTTTCAGGGGTTTATTGACCCCTGTATGCAGCAGTGATATTACGTTGATTTTAGTAGCCGGTTCATAATATCCATTTGGTAGTTTTCAGACAATGACAAAGACTACTTAATTTTCACAATGTCTTTGCAACCAAACGAGAATTTCATATTATCTGCATAGTGTACAGTACCAATTTGTTTGTATAAGGAATCAAGTAGCTCTGCTTTTCTTTAGTTTGTCTTATTATATAAACAAGTGCGAATATATACACACGAAAATTTAGGCCAGTAAAATTTATATTTGAAACAAGGTGAATATTCAAATTGAAGATGTATTATTAATCTTACATGTATTTAAGCAGTCAGTTTGTAAACATAAGTTTATACTCATCGCTAGAGTTTATTTTGCTATTATCAGATGTAAAGATAGGCACATACTAGTAAAAGTTATTTTTTTTATCACAACAAAAAGAGGAACAGAAACTCAATCTAAATTATTGATTAAACTGTTTGACTGTTGTTACTGTGAATACAAATTCAACCTATTATATACATATATCAAACTAAATAATTTCTTATTTTGGTTCCAGGTTGACGAAATCGATGGAAGAACGAATGCTGTCCAACATGGTTGCCAATTTTACGAAATATCTGTTGCGGAGAACACTCCAATAATATACACGGCGGTCGATATGATCCTCACCGAATGTCGCCAATTGCAGTCGACTCAGAAAAGCAGAAAATTTTCCGTTTCAAAAATGATTGGCACACTGATAGGCAGCGCGAACGCAAAGGGAGCCCAAAACACGAATCAAGGCGGTACAGTCGTCGTTTGCCACAAATCCGACCTTTACAAGTCCAGAGTGCTGAAACGACGCCAGAACTTCACCGCTACAGCCTCACTTTGACTGTCAGAAAACAATGAACAAGAAGGCATTGTTCGTTAAATTTAAATATATTTTCATTTTTGAAAAATAATCGGCAAGAAGATACGATGCTGATCACTATAATTTGATGGGATCCATCGCTATTATTATTTGTTTACTTGAATCATTCTAATTTTCCCAGTTTTATGGGAAATGAAAACAGGTGGTACAATATTGAGCACGAGTACGGTACTTTTCGGGATTCTCCTAAAGTGTTGACATATCAATGAATTACCTTGTGAAGACAATATATTAGGCCCCCAGCATAGCAACATATGAAAATGTAATTGTCTTGTTTAAACAAATTTAAAATCAATGTATTTTAAATGTTGCATGCCTCTCATAATGCAGTCACATATTCAAAATTGCCCACTGAATATTGTCAAATTGTTGGAATTCATATATAGTTTTTGAAAATGCACCTAGGTGTATATATGTGTTAAATAATGCGTCACAAAAATTTATTGTACCATATTTATTAGTGTTTAAGGAAATGTTTATATAAAAGTTTTTATACTGTCTAAATGTGTAAATGTGTAAAGTGGTGCAAACGCTTGCATGATGTTGTTCGTTAGGATATCGGTTTCTACCTGTACCATGTAGAACTTTTTGGCGTTAACTGTTATAACAGTTTCCTAATTTTCGGCTTGTTATGAAAAGGAAAATTAAACGGAAAAATGTGCGTGTTAACTGACTGTGATATAAGAAAACGTACGTTTCTTTACAAGATTTGTAGATGGATACATGTATGAAGTTCACAATATACCTTGTATCTGTAAATTGTATGATATTTATGCTAAATAAATTTTATTAATTATGTATTTCTTCTGTTTCATTTCGCTAATTTAACCTACACATACCGATGGATGCGCATGTTACACTACTATCTATATTTTAAATCGTATCAAATAATTCTTTTAATCTCACCATAAAATAGACAAGTTTATTTTTTATAGAATATCACCTTTACCTACTAAAGTGTTTTATATAATTTAGAAATAATTTTATTTAAAATAAATTTAAAAAATATTTAAATTAAGTTATATTAACAGAATAACCACCTCTTGCAGTGATATAGCTTCACATATTCGTGGCATACGTTGTATTACTCTGAAACTTATCTTTATCTGTGCTGTTTCAAAAGCTTTTCAATGCTGTCCAAGGGTTTTTGTGCTGGTGTGGAAAGTTTTGTGCATTTCGCGACTGCAAGCCCACAACGGCTCTATACGAGGAATGCCTTTATATTTCGGGAATAGGTGTTCCAGGTGCTGCCACCTGACAACTGATGCCTAAATTTCCCCCTTTTTGACAGTATACTTGCTCAGAACATTTTGACGTACAAGCGATATTTGTGTTACCTACAGTGGCTTAAGAAACTTATCTTGGCAAAAAAAATGGAATTAACTCGTGAACATTTTCGTGTCATTATTTGTTCAATTTTCGACGTGGATTATCTCAACAATAGTGCATGGACGAACTTAATTCGGCATTTGGCGATAAAGCATCGTCAAGAACTAGTGTATACGCCGAATTCAATCGTGGCCGTGCTTCACTCACTGACGAATTTCGTGAAGGCCGTTCAAAATCAGTTGTTGTTCCGAAAAGCATTGATGCTGTGCGTGAGCTGATATTGCAAGATCGGCATGTGACGTATCCTGAGATTGAGGTATCCTTTGATATTCGTGGGGCCAGCATACATTCAATATTGCATCAACATTTGCCTGTCAAAAATTTTTGTTGGCGTTGGATTCCAAATAATTTAACAATCAGTCAAAAAAGGCTCCTGTGGATTGGTCGAACGAAATGCCTCAAAAATACGATCACGATACTTCAAAACAGGTCTATGACATCGTAACAGGTGACGAATCATGGATATATGCCTATTAGCCCGAAAGTAAACAGCAGTCGACTGTATTGGTCTTCCAAGATTAGCTAAATCCAACAAAAGTTGTTCGCGCACAAAGCACTTCGAAGCAAATTGTCGCCTGTTTCTTCGGAAAAACCGGACATGTGGCAACTGTACCATTGGTGCAACGTCAGGCGGTCAATTGAATAGTACACAGCCATGTGTTTGCCAGAAGGGAAACCAACCGCCGAAGACGTATCATTCTGCACCAGGACAATGCGAGCTCTCACACATCAGCTCAAACAAGAGAGTTTTTGGCAACTAAAAAAGTTGAATTGATGTATCATCCGCCATACAGCCCTAATTTGTCACCCAACGACTTCATTTCGTTTCCGCACATCAAACAAAAACTACGTGGTCAACGTTTTTCGACGGCTGAAGAAGCGGTTGATGCTTTCAAAATGCGTATTTTGGAGGTACCTCAACCGGAGTGGAAAAGTGCTTCCAAAACTGGTTCAAGCACATGCAAACAAAAGTGTATTGATCATCATGGAGAATATTTTGAAAAACCACGCACTATGATTAATTTTAGTTTCTGTTCTCTATGCTCGAAATATAAAAGACATCCCTCGTATCATTAGGAAAACCGGCTCCAGTTTGTTGATCAATCATTTCTTTTACTATTTTGCCTATATTTCCGGCCTCTGTCTTCTTGGGAATCGAAATCATCACGGATAATATTCGGCCCTGTTGGAATTTTGTGCTTCTACACAGTCGCGGCTCGTGAGTTTTTAGGGATAAGGATTGCACAAAAAAAAAAAATTAATGAGTAATTCTTACCTTAATTTTATTAATCGTGGAAAATAAAGTCCATGCGATGTATTTTGTAACTCACAAACTTGCATATTATTTTGGAATTAAAGTTTGAAATACTATTTTAAACAATTATTGCTAACGCATATATGTAGATCTTGTTACATATTGTTTTTTTAAGAATGTTTTTATCCTCCTAGCCTCAAAAAACAGCGTTCTGTTTCGTTACTGGACACTGATTTTGCTTTATCCATTTTTGATTCAAAGTTATTGTGGGCGTAGACCACCCCAGTGATTTAATTTCAAATTTTTCATCAAAACTCCGTTTTAAAAAAGGGATATTGAATTTGCGTAATACAGCGTAGTGTCGTTGATTAGAATAATACACATTCATCGCGGATTGAGGCATAACTAGACGGGGCTACGATGTCGGCAGCCCTGTTCGCCGTATACCAAACGGGCGTTCGGATGTACCAGCCACGTCGTTCGGAAATTCATACGGGGAGTTTTGCGCCCGGCGACTTTGTATTACTTTAACTTTTTTTGTGAGAGTGATTTAATGTCTAAACTTAAAATATAATGCAGCTCTTTTAATTAATACATAATCGAAATTTTGTTTGTGTATATAAAAAATAGTTTCGCAACTTACTTTTTATTTTGATTACTGGTTTTGTATTATTTACAAAAAATGTAGTAGTGTATGTAATAAAAAAGGTAATGTGAAATGAATTATCAATGAACAAAAACTAGGAAGAGGAAACTAATGCAACTGGTGACAGATACACATTAGAATGCATCGCTGATTCTCAGAAATTATCTGTCGGTACGATACTTTTATTACCAACAGCAGTAGTGAATTATCTTTAAATAATGTTCTCTAAACGCGCATCGTAAATTTAGACTTCGGGCAAAAGTTCAAAAACTATAATAAACTTTTTGCGCACGCATATTTTCTGTAACTCCGGTGACAAAAAAATGGAAATTAATCTTACTCAAAAAATACAAATTTGCCTTCAATTTTGCCAAATAACTTAGAACATACTGAGAAATAAACTATGGATTAATGAAATAACTTATGACACATTTTGAATACTGGAATATATTTTTCTATTTATCTAAAGCGACCATTTACGCTAGATGTTACATCGCATCTAATGTATCGAATTAGAACTGATTATTATTATTTGATAGATTTTTTTTATGAGCACACATACAAAACTAATTCATTTATCAAGTTACTAAGCTATACTGAGAATAACATAGCAATTCCATTGAACCTGCCCAAAAGTTGATGACACATTTGGCTCGCGCTACACACGTATTTGCGTTAATGTTCGTCCGTTATGAATAAGCAATAATTTATTGGCAGTATTGTGTCATATTTTGACTAAAATAGTGAAATTTTCGAGATTATTGTCCACTAAAAAAATATGGGAGCGTTCAATCACTTATTGTTGAGAACATATCCATCAGAGCTAAAAGATGGGGGTTATAAAATATGTGTTTGGAACAGCCTGTACAAACTGAATGTATGATAATAGCATTACGTAGCCACCTAATTTATGAATGTTGTAGCTTGGTTTAAAACTGTTTTAGGTGCTATAATAAGAAAAAACCTAAATTACTGACAAGGGTGTAAGGTCAGCTTCGTTTCAACTATGGATAAAATTGATCCAATTCTTTCTGTTCACCGCCATATTCTTCGCTTCCAACCACATTTTCTCTTTTCTTCGTAAGATGTACGAAACTGTATTATCTCACGTCTCCTTGGGTCGTCCTCTCTTCCTCCTCCCAGTTACTCTAGCTTCCCAAATTCTTTTAACTGGTGTATTATGTCCTAGCCTCTGCAAGAGTCTCCACCATCGGAGTTGTCTACGCTCTATGTAGTTCTCTACTGCTTCTACTTCTAGTTTTTCTCTGATGTCTTGGTTTTCAACTCTATCGACTCTAGCAATTCCTTCGTAAGTACCTCCTTTCTGCTGCACATATCATTCTTTTTTCTTTCTGCATTAAAACCCAGGATTCACAACCGAAAGAAAGGATGGGTCTATAAATGGCTTTGTAAACTTTCATTTTTATTTGTTTGCTTACTTCTCATTGCTTGGTATACTTTATTGGCCTTCTCTATTCTCTTAGTCAGTTCGATTTCCTGTCTTCCTGTCTCTTCCATGGTTGTTCTCAGATATTCAAAACTTTTGACATGTTCTTTCTTTCCTCATCGAACTTAATTTGAATTTGTGTTTGCATTCCTATGGTTATGACTTTTGCTTTTGCTTTATTCATTTTCATCTCATTTCTTTTTAATATTTTGTTCCAAACATTTAACTTTAGCTCCAAGTCTTTTTCCCTCTTGCTTAATTGCTATACCGTCTGCAAAAATGCCCTGTGTGATGTCAACTCTTTCAAGATTCCTATAGCTTACATTCAGTGGTTTTGTCATCCGCTTAGTTTCTTTTATTAGATCATCCATAAAAGCGATGAAAAGTAGTGGACTTAGACTTCCTCCCTGCCGTATTCCTTGGTTAATTTGTTTTCTTAATCGTCTGTCTACAATCTTTTCAGATGTTTTCATTGTCGCGCTAATTAACGTAGTTTTCACAGTTTTCTTGTTGCCTTCCTTGAACAGTGGTACGATAAATCCAATTTCCTATTCATGCGGCACTTCATCCTTTTCCCAAACTTCATTAAAAATTTCTAATAAAAATCTTGTACCCTTTTCGCCCAAGTTTTTCATCATTTCCGCTGTGATTTTATCATTCCCCAGTGCCTTGCCATTTTTGAGACTTCGTATTGCATCTGTTAACATAAATCGTTTGGTTTTTTGAGTCTGCCACACAAACCGTCAAATTACTTGAAAAGTTGGTGACACTGCTTACAAGAACAAAGATGGTTGCACATATATCTAACGGTAAAAGTTGTTGAAAACAGTGAAAAGTTTCATAAAATTGCTGGTTATTAGGTACTTTAATTATTTGCATATGTTGTATATAAAGGACTTCCATGTGTACATTAAAATTACCATATTGTTAACGTATCTTATAGCCAAATACCCTTCAGTTTGTTCTTCGCAAGCGCCATAACCTATTTGATTTGCTCATAACCTAATATTTCTCAATAGCGAACAAAATTAGACAAGAATTTGCTCTTTTGCCACCGATATAAACATGTTGAATGATTCGCGCGATATATTCCATGAACATCTTATTTTGTTTCGAATCGAAGATGAAAAATTATTTGCAGACTTCTTTTAATTAATTTTAACATGATTTAATAATTCATGTTTAAATATGCTTCAATTTTTACTTGGAGGTAGAAATAACATGAATGACTTCTAGTTTTCAAAAATATGTTATTCTTTTCAAATATGTTTCCATGTCGGCACAAGAAAGAATTAAGTTATTGTGTTGATTCTTTGTGTAGGTTAGACCAAATTTTTAATGGGGCGAGTCCAAAAAAATTCGGCGCCCTAGTATATTTATTTTAATAATCTTGAACTAATACAGGCACATTAGTAATTAGATATCATCCTTTAGGTACGGATTAATGAAACCTTAAGAAATCAGGGTTTATTTTTACTCCACTTGGAAGCTTTTTAGAGGGTGGGTACAAATAAAAATGCTAGTCTATAAATAAGAGACAACTTAGTGTAAATATTAACATCACTGAGACTAATGTTCTTAGTTCTTAATATGTTGCGTTACAATTGTATTCGTTATTTTAAGGATGTTGTAAGTGTATTGCGATGATCATGAAATCCGAATACATTAAACAGTTTTATTTTTAGACAATGTAAGCATTTCCAATTTAGCTTTGAATTCGTGTTTATTGAACTTGTTATATGTATGTATTAAATGTTATGCAAATATATATTGCACAATCTTATTGTTAACAATTACTGATGCACTTCGATTTATACTTGGGAATCCTCAAAAGGAAACTGTCAAAGTGTATATATCTAAAAATCACTAAGTCTAAACAATAAAACATCGTAAAATGTTGCAGCCTTGGATCAAAGCTAAATAAAAAGCAATTGAAGGAAGTGAATTTCCAAACCCGATGGATCTCCTAATTGAAATGCAGAAGACTACCATATTTCTGTTGTATATTAAATTACAAAATAGGATACGGTGGCTTAATATAGTAAAAAAAAATAATAATAAAATAAAATAAATAAATAAAAAAACTTTAAAAAAATACCCTTACCACCTCGATGAGTGAAAAAATCCGGTATACGTATTTCCGCAACTAAGTTGCCATCCTCAGCAGAATATACGAAGGAAGATAATGTTACACGTCGCACTCTGGGAGATCTGCACCACACAGAACACCACTGGAATAACACATATTAAATTGAAATATCAAAATTCCGGTAAACAATGAAATTCACTAACATGTTTACAAATTCAAAAAAACCTGAAAGCAAGTTATGTACGGTTATGATCTTTTGTTTTCTTGTTAGTTCTTTATTAATTTATTATATTTAGACGGTGTAATGCATAGCATATGTAAGGCAATTTTGATTCAAGGGCTTTCGCATGCGTCTCCCAATTTAATGCACTCTCTATGTATAGACCCAATGATATATTGTACTTGTTTGATTGATTTGCCATTTAATATCAAAAGAGAACTCTCAATTAGTTTACTTTACCGAGGGACGAAATACATAAATGCAGTTTTGGCTCTGTTTAAATATAGTTTATTGTTTGTAAACCATGTATCAAAATCTCTCAGCTGCATGTCCGCCAACAATCCTACCCTATTCGAGCTAGCAGGCATGTAGCTAGTCGTTTGCATATAATACTAGATTAGAGGATATATTTAGTAAATCATTGATAAATATAATTAATAAAAGATCCTTGGGCTACTCCTCGTTTTAAATGCATCGTTTGTGGATATAAATGGGGCTTACACATTTATATCCACAAACGATTCGATATATATGATTCAACCCAGTTATATACTTTACATATACATACATACAGACTGTCCGTGGGAAAACAAAACCATATTTAAGAATCAAGACGTTTTTTTACTAAATCGCTGAGACACGTCAACTTTCGACAAAAGATTAACACCGTTCCATACATACCGGACATATGAACACAGATATCTAAAGTTCTTGCGACTGACAACATCAAGTCGGCTTATTACAACCATAAACCCTTAAACACCTTCTTCTCTCATATGAAGGACCAAACCAGTATATTAACGCTTTCTATTGTAATTTACTCTATCTATTGGAATAATTGAGACAAAATTCATATAGCCCAAACAACAACCTGGCTAAATATAAGAATTACTTTTCATATACCCTATTTTGATAACGTTAAAGTGTTGAAAATCACAAGAAACAGGAACAGGAGAGAATTCTTGGACATGGAAATTAATAACAATACAATGGATTTCAGATCTGACATGAATAAATAATTTACATTCTACATATTCATTTTTACTAACGTTTAATAGACCAAACAGCAGTATTTTAGGCATGGATCTTTACGTGGACAAACAAACTTAAACATTTAAATAACTAAAGTAAAATAAGAAATCATTTATTTTTCAATTTGCTATTTCATATTTGATCAACATATTGTACATTTTTTATTTTATTCAAACTGTTGCAAGTGTGTTTCTTTTTGACTGCAGCTGTCAATCATCGCAACTTTTCTCTTGGGTTTACATGTAACATACAATTTAAGACACATCAAAAATGTCAAAAACAATTAACTAATGGCATTCTTACGGTTAACATACAATTGACTTTCTGTTTTGTATTACAACATTATTAACTTCTCCATTCAGTTTGTCCCTGATTAAGCATATCACATGGATTGGAAATATTGGCGATACAATAAAGAGCTAAATATAATAATCGTTATTTGCCGGACAATATTCTTATCTACTACTAATTCTGTCAAATGGCAAAGTCTCCTTGTCATTACATATCCACCATATGCAGATGCGCGATTCGCCGGTTATAGCCAGCTAATCAGTCACCCATCACATGATTGGAAATTTCCGTACTGACCCGTATATAAGGAGAGTATGATATTATGCACAAATGAGATAATTTAACTCCATCTGTTATAGAGTAGCTTACACTACTTATTATTTATTCTGTCCGTATCGACACGAATGTCCTATTCTACTTCCCTATCGAAAACACACGCGCGATTCTAAATTACAGATGATGCATATTTTTCCAAAACAAATTTTCTTGGATTAATATGATTCTTATAAGAAATTTATTTTCTTGGCCTAAGTATGTGCATATTCTTACAACAAAGAGTTTTTATTCTCGTTTCACGAAAATGCGGTTAAAACATTATTTTGCTCAATCTGAAAATGTATTTCTATGCATGTATGAAATCATATCAATAATTGTATGTAACACATAATAATAGGTAAATAAGATAGCTAGAGCTACAATATTAGTAGCTAATTGTTGATTTCAATATTTCTTAGGTAGAAATATAATAAGGATAAGAACTTCTTGTTTCTTAGGAAATTTTTTAAAAACATTTAAAAAAATCTATGTAATATGAAACGCAAGGTAATCTCCATTTAATGTAATGAGTTTATGTACTCTAGAAAACCACATAAAGGTAGCTAGTTTTCAATCATAATCATAATAACCTTTATTTACAAAACACAAACCTTGTAAACCTATTTACAAGAAAAAAAAACAGAGTTGTGCATACTTCAATAAACCACAATGTTAACAGAAAATAATATGCATAAATATATATTCAAGGGCATGAACACTCACCTTTACATAAACATCTTATGAAACTAGAAACCTACAAGTGGTGACGTTTGGTTGTTGTGTTTATAAAAGGATCATCACAAAGCCTATCAGTATTTTTTGTCATATGATTTAGCGGTGCCTTTGCTAAAATATTAGTTTTCGCCTTTGTTACCAATAATGTGTTGGAGTGACTTCGGTATAAGAAAATCAACTTGAGAGCCAATCTTATTATTAATTACTTTAATTAAAAAGTTTGCGCTAGCGACGTCTCTACGATGAGCCAGGGACGAGAGGGGTAGGTGCCAGTGGTACTGGTACTTCAAAAATCTTTTCTGCGCTCTCGCTAAATTATGTATAGAATATTACGAACTATGTGACATCTGTCAGATTTGTTATAGTTGACCTACCTACCATGAAGCTGTGCTGCGATGATGAAATATGCGCTCTCGTATGAGTATAGAGTTTATTATAGTATCTGCTCGAACACTTTCGAACAGGTAGATAATATCTTGATTGGTCGATAGTTAAGCGTAAGCGTTTATTTATTTTTACCCTTCTAGTTTACTGATTTTATATCGATATTAAATTATATCTGGGATCGTTAACTGCCACCTAGATACGAGCAAGAAGGCATGTCGGTTCATAAATAGAAGATAATGTGTTTTAATATCCTAGACAACGATATACAACTACGATTTCGATTGCCGGACAGGAAGTTTTGAATAACGTTCGCTTTTAGTTTACCTCCGGTATTAGATCATCGATTTTTAGGAACCACAATTTCCAATTAAATGTCAATATAACACTACGGTTGCGTAACCATATTTGTAGAATTCCATAACAGTGATCCCAGAATAAAGGAAATTAAGCTACCCGCGTTTCTTTGCTGTATTTTGGGTATTTTAATGATGTTTTAAGACACTGTGCCAAGCAGTTGTTGAATGAATTAAGCGGTGATTTAAAATAAACTTCATTTCCCTCTTTTTACATAGCAGCAATAACGCACGCAGACCAAATTAAGTGCGACTCCCGTGACGAAAATCTGTTTATAATCCTAAACTCAAATAAATCATAGTTTAGGAAAGTTAGTGAATGATTTCAGGAATCGTGTTTACTATAAAATTCCAAATAATTTTAGCTCTACTATAATTGAGAGAAGACAGAAATAGTTTTCATTATTAACATAAGATTTGATATGTATTGTGATCTTTTCAAAAGTGAGGGAAAACAATTCAAGCGTCAATCAGTTCTATTTAGAAATTCGCAAATCAGAGATCTTTGTTCGGCGTACACAAGCGTCAGTTGTGTATGTTTATTAGCATCAAACATTTCCTTGTTTTGTTTCTGAACTAAGGCTAAAGGAATGCGTATAGGTAGTCTATACCTAAACTATGCACCCAAAATAATTCGAGGAATTGCTTTGAATTATTTTGGGGATACGTAACTGTACAATTAGATTTGCATTAATCACAATGTTTATAAAGAAACTGACCCAACCTAATTCGACCAAGTATGTATATTACTTATAAACACGTGTCCGTAGCTTTTATCTAGCATCTATTGTTGGATCGGTAACTTACAGTATTAATAAAATTACATCTTCGATTAAATTGTATGCTAAGCGTTAAAAGCAACACACTATAGTCAGTTAAAATTGTGTGCCTATCCCTCTGGTGGTCTGCGAACCCAACTAAAACAGACTACCGCGCCAGATCTCATGTATTTAAAATTTGACAGGATGCATAATGTCATCCAAAATTGTATTCATTCTTCTATACAAGCTTCTTTTCGCATAATGTCATTCAGAAAATGTGCCAAAAGTGTATGCATTTTGCCGTGCAGATTTTTAAGTAGCGCATGTTCTATTTCCAACTATAATTCTGTTCAGAAAGTAAACGCATAAATACGAATTGACGGTTTCGATTAACGTATTCCTGAAAGTTATATTTACAATTGGAATTATTCTGTTTGCTTACCAGAGGGAATACAATAAACCCACTGTCCGGATTACTCCTGCCGCACAAAATTGTTAAATCTACTTATTTTTCAAACACAATACCACATCAACCAACTTTAACAATAATTTTATAATTTTATTCACGTACTGACTTTTACAATAGCAACTAAGAGACTAAACACTCTGAAGGGAAACAATTCGCTTAATTTACCCTACTCAATAAAAATATAGCCATTAGGAATATAATTACACTAAAAAGTACGGTCGGGTCCGGGTACCTGGCGGTGAATCATTTTTAGCCCGACGTGCCTTAACAAAGTATTCGGGACACGTCAATCTTTACAAGCGAAATACACATATAACACACACATACGCATATATATTAATACACTAATATATTAATATGATGGAATCCGTTAAAATATTTTTTTTAAATATCTCTTTTATATTAAATACAGAAGATATCCGCATTACAATGTCCTACTCAACGCTTCTGCAAGAATTTAATTTTACGTCTCTTCAAGATCAGAGAAAAATGATTGCATTGTGCTACTTATATAAAATTATTCATTGTAAAATTGATAATGCAGATTTTTTAGAGATATTAAATTTGTATATTCCCCGTTTTAACTCTGACAATTCCGTCACATTTGTTTACACGGCGCCCCACATGAACTATTTAATTAATTCTCCTCTTTATAATTTATGTTGGACCTATAATCAGGTTAGTTATGCTCTAGCCATATATAACAATAATTATAAAGAGTTTTATGAAACCGCTAAGGATTGTTGAGTTAGTATTTGTTTATCTAGCCTTAGAATATGCTTTTGATTTGATCAAACTAAGCTTAATTTAACTTTATGAATTTATCCATAATTATCGCACATTATTACTTATTTGTTATAGATTCTCATTTTTTAGTATTAATAATTGTAGTGCACGTTTCATTTAATTTACGGTTTATTTATATATCCCAGTAATTGGACTATTTTTTGTTGGGTTAATAAATATTATTATTATATAAAATAACGATAATGATTAAACAATAAGTAAAAATCAAAAGAACTACCAACAACCAAGAGAACGGTAATATAAATTTGAAATACTCTATGTAGAGTTCTACAATTTTACACTCAAAGCCCTCTGCCGGTCGACGTCTAGATTCTGGATTATAAGCTGGAAAGGTATACTGCGTATACCGTAAATTGAAAATATCACATAATTCCATGTAATATTTTAATCCGTAACTCAGATTCTTTAAATATTGTTAAACTTTTGCAAACGTGCTGGTCGATGTGTACACCAGATAAATAAGATTTGGAAACTTTGTTTTAAGATAAAGCGGTGTAGTGGAAATTACTTACTCACGCGTCTGTGGAGTGGTGATGAGAAAGAAAAAGGAATTGCATAAAATAATAAATTACAGCAATTTCCTCATTTCCTTATGGAAATCTGGGGTTTATTCGATGAATAATTAAATTTCCAAATTTCCCTATTAGACATGCCCGAATTTCCTGTTCCGGGAAGTTCGCAAATACATCAAAACAAAGTTATACTGCTTCTTGCTCTCCTCTTGCGAAGCTTAATTTTCTACCGGCATGCATTTCATCCAAATGTAACAGTATTCTTAGTAGAACAATTCCTAAATACAAAAGGTTTTTTTTAACTTCCGGTATTAATTAAACAGAGCGGTATCTCGAGTTCGTTCACCTCAGGCAATTCAATGATCTCGGATTATCAGAATATCGGGTTGGAAAGGTGCTTCGAAACTTAATCTGCACAGCGCTATTTCTGTTTGAATAATTGGGTATTCGGTATTAATGCCGCTTTTAGCATTCGAGAATCTAATTTAGGAAGCATCCCATTCTCATTAGAACTATATGGGTGGACGGGTTTATAAGACAAATAGCTAAATTAATTGTGTCCCTTCCTATATAACCTGTTAATGTGTTCGCGTTAGAGTAGTACTATAACTGTAGTTCCTAACGGTTTTATTAAAGTGAGATGCTAGGATCATTACAAATAAATATATACTTAGCTGTAGTAATCATGCTACTGAGGTCGCACACTTTCCTATTATATGCTCATAATTTGCTGTTTCAGTATATTTCAGTTCATACTATATGTGTTCGCTTTTGAGTTGCCCACAAAATTTGATGGTTGCTAAGGAATAAGTTATCCTCGATACATGTGCCTACCATTTTATTACATTTTTATAGAGGTTATTACCCGAAACAGTTATTTGTATTGCAATGGTGGTTAATAGGGCGGTGTTGGTGTGTAGCAAAAGTGTTTTACATTGAGACTTTATTGAATGCTTTTAATAAATGTGCTCCTGCTACGTATTCATTTGTTTTTTTAAATATACAACTTTGGTAAAAGAAATGGTGTTTTAAGATGCCCTCGGCCCAATCTCCTATTTTGCAATACAGGGTACTTACTTGATGTAGCGATGTGATCCGCCTGGTTCAATTAATCGTCCCTTCTACTTTCGCCACTAGGTCCTATTGTAGAGCAGATGTCATCCTAGAGTTCATCAAACATGTCCAGGCCCCTGAGGTAGCTCAGAATCTTGTTCAATGAGGGATTCTCCACGTCAGCTAGGGAAATAATTTTCTTACAAAGATGGAGTACCTGATTCGGGTGGCCGCATGATAGTGGCACATAACGTGCTCTACTGTTTCTTCGCCCTCCATACACAGCCGTCATTCGGTTTCTTCCGATAACCCGATTTTGTGTAGGTGTTTTCTGAGTCTGCTGTGACCTGTAAACACTTTATTTTGACCCTTTTACAGTCAAGTTTTAGTAATTCTCCAGTTCTGACGTGATTGGGTGAGATGCACTTTTTCACAAGCAGCAAACCAGGAGAATTGCTCCAAAATTGGAGTACATTCTGTTTTAACCAGTAACAAATTTGTTGCCGGTTTTGGATTATGGAAGCACCCCGGGATCACCCTTTTTGCAAGGGCTGTCTCATTGCCTTGAATGAGGGAGAACCCGGGGCCCAGATTAGGGTGTTTACGAACTAAGTGAATTAGGTTTGTGCTCGAAAGAAGTAAACCCCATTTCACGTTATGTTATAGTTTTACTAATTCTCCAGTTCTGACATGATTGGGTGAAATGCACTCTTTCGCATGTACCAAACCAGGTGAATTGTTCCAAAATTGAAGTACTTTCTGTTTTGACCAGAAACAAATTTATTGTTTGGCTATCGTAGTCGATGTGGCAATTGCCGGTTCTGGACTCGGGAAGCACCTCGCGGCACCCTTTTTTGCAAGGGTGTTGGCTGTCTCATTGCCTTGAATGAGCGAGTGTCCCGGGACCCTGATTGGGGTTAGTTTGTTAGACGCCCCTATTGTATTTAGAATGGTTTTGCAGCTCCAGATCAGTTTAGAGTGGCATTTGTGTGCTTCCAATTTTTTTTATTGATTTGTGTTTGAGGCTTTTGTTCAAAATCTTCCTTGCGCACATCTCAATGGCATAGATTTCAGCCTGAAAAAATGCTGCATCTGAGGTTGTAGCGTTTTCCAACTCTCGGGTGATACAGGGTAAGAAGAAGAAAACAATATGTAATAGATATATTCACAGACGATCTAAAAGTTTAATGCACCGGTAGTCTATGGGTAACTATTCACGTGAAAGAAAATTGTGTTTATATGTAGTGTGCTGGTGCCGGATCTGTACACGACGTAAACGCGTCGCCCAATATTTCATTTTCGTTCAGTTGTTAGAGCGGTTAGTGTTATATGGACCGCAGTGTGGAGTGCATGGTGCGTAGTATAAAAATGCATGGCTCTACCTCGCATGAATTGTGGGATATCGTTTTAATTTACGAAGAGACGGGAGG
The DNA here is from genome assembly GCA_031763485.1 of Osmoderma eremita. Classification (NCBI taxonomy): domain Eukaryota; kingdom Metazoa; phylum Arthropoda; class Insecta; order Coleoptera; family Scarabaeidae; genus Osmoderma; species Osmoderma eremita. Next base: position 970,557 of record JARFOC010000408.1, on the reverse strand, counting down.
AAAGACAAATGAAGCTGGACGGGTGTATGCCGATTTCGGTTTCCTAATCGGCAACTGCCATTACATACATAGATTAGGAGTCCAACTTTATAGAATGCTCTTGAGAAATAACGTATGCCCGCATTATTTTACAAGGAAAAGGAAATGTAAATGTAAATTTATTTATATACGTATTTCAGTAACTAAGTTGCCATCCTCAGCAGAACCTACAACAGAACAAAGTAGTAGACTTATTGTTAGTGTCTCTGGTTACGGTAAAACCTTGGAAGATATGCTGTTCACCATTTCACCAGTGGACTAACACTAATTTCTGGCTTATAATCTATACTACTTAAACGTTCCAGTCAACTCAGCATACCCCAACACACTCCGTGTATCGAAACACTGACTTAATTTATCCTATGAGTTCGTATAACATAAAATGCGGAATGGGTTCTTATAGGTTAAATTAGACAATTGTTTCGGTTCACGGAGCGTGATGGAGTACGCTCACTGAAGCGCAACGTTTGAGTAGAAAATTTGTTTGATTATTATTCATGTGAAAATAAATGCCCATATTTTCATCCATTATTTGCAATTTTATTAATTATAATTTCCTTTCTGATACATCCGATCCGCTAAAATTAAACAGCAGCAACTTTGTCCCCGGATATCGGGGTGAATACCACTGGCCTATTATATTGTTTTATTTTGTTTTCATACTACACCATTCAATCTATTATTATTCTCTTTGCACAAATTTTTTATTTTATCTAATATGTTGGGAAGCTTCAGGTTATTAGTGTGTGACAAAAATTTTCCGCTTCCATTAATTAACGTCTAAAATATTTATCGCACTAGCAGTTTTGTCATGCCCAAGGATTCCTGAAACGTAACCTTATACACTTCTCTAGTCAATGCACGTACCCCATCTCAGTTTATTTCAATTAACAGATAAAATATATTCGTACGGCAACAATTATATCATGAAGAGGGCGCGGAAACTGGTAATTTGGTACTGGTTATTGCTTACCTATAAAATGTGTCTTAAAAATCAGGCGAATCTCGCCAATGTCAATTATATGTCAATTATTATTTAATTATTTGTCAATTATGTTTTTATGAAGATAGATATCGAAAAATGCAGGAACACAGTAATATAATGAAGATAAAAGTAACAACAAAACCATATCAAAGCTAAACAATTAAATAACAAGGACTATTACTCCCTGTTGTTATCTGTTCACCATAAAAATCGTCTGAAGTAGAGAATTTTATGATACCACCACACTTCACTTGAAATAAATCACTCAGTACTTTTACGTACACTCAAAGAGAAAATTACATTATTGAGGGAAAGCCGCTTCCTCTGAAACGCAGAGAGTCTCACAAAATACACGCATATATGTATATTTCCTTTGCGAAACCTTTTGAAGACCATTAACGAAAACTTTTGACGTAATGATGAAATACGTATGAAGATAGATACAAGGAATAGCTACAATTGGCATATAAGCGCAAGAAACTCGTTTTCAGTGCTTGTTTAATGTATCCCACATAACCAACTGTTCCTATATTTATTTTGGTTCTCAAATCAAAGACAGTTCTTGAGAAAAGATTGTTTATTTGGACGCTGAAAATATGCATTACAAATAATATAATTGCCTTCAAAGTTTCTCAACCAATTTTCTTTGGGAATTCCTTAAATTTAGAATTACATCCACTTATTACACGAGATAATTTATTGGAAATGTCATTCTAAGAAAAGATAATATCCTAATAAAACCCTATAATCGGTATGAACAAAAAAAGAATACATACCGTAATTCAATATAATGAGTACATATTCGTACACACAACAGATTACACTGCCCGGTTATGCTATTAAGTTTTAATTTTTGGAACTGCATACTAGAACCGTACAGAAATAAATAAACCTACTTTAAAATCAACGTAAAATCAAACACGTCTCTTCTGGGTTAAATTCTATATTCAACTATATTTCTTATCAATTCTGACTAATTGTTCTTATTTTATAATAAGCAGGTAAATTTGGGACCCAACCTGTTTTGGTTAATGTGTATTAGATTAAACATAATATACTGATTGGTCTCATAGAGGTATGACGAACATGACGCCGATAACCAATAATCAACTCCGCATCATTGCAATTAACACTAGATTACCTCACTTATTGTTCGCCTATAATAACTCTAGTAAAATAATGCTTTTATGTAGGATTTGTAATAGGAAAGCAATTCGTGTCACAAATAGAGTTCGTACATTATTTGATGAAGCCAGTATGCGCGGATTCTGTGACCGTGTGTCATGTTTTATAATCATACACTTAGTGATGGGGCTACGTTAGGGTCGTATGGTAACGTGTTATGTTAGGATAGTTGTCCATTTAAAGGATATTGAAGTGACTGTGAACATCCTACTACACCGCCACGTTCCGTCCTGAGTGTCCCACACCCATTCGCAATCTGGCATCAACAGGCCTCTTTTTAACAGTGGTGCATTGCTTGTTCATTTTATATTTAAATAAGAAGTAAATATATTTATTTCTACATATATTACTAATGTATTAATATTAAAAACCTTAAAATACCCTAATTACATATACAGTCCACTGAGTTTTATTTCAAAACGATCCACATTACAAACATGATTTAATTTTATGTTCAATCTATTTGCTCATGCCAGGTCAATAAAGGAATTCTCTTGTTAAATGTTTACATCTATCTCAGCCTTGATGGGCACAATGAATTTTTTGAAAGTGTAGCTTCAAATCCTGCCGACTGCACCACGTGTTAAGTTTGTTTTATATAATAATATTGGGAGATTGATATAACATGTTCAGTTCAATATCACATGTAATAGAATACAATTGTCCTTATAAATAGTAATCGGTGTTGTTATGTATATGCGCATACTATCTCATATATATGTGTATCACAATGACTAGAATGAATAATAGTACAGTCACCGTACCTGTTTATAACCGGTAGTCGAATAAATACAACCTTTTAAAAATTGTTAGTTTTTCTTTGTGTAAGGACTAAATGAATTTGTCAAAGTATTTGTATTTGTATAGAAATTAGAGAGAGCCTTTAAGTGAACTGAGTACATAAATTTTAATATGTGCATAATTTCATAAAGATTTTGCTAAATCACATTTTGACAGCATATAGAAACATATACCTCTATATAAAAAAAATATCCTAAAGTATTAAAATAAATATCATGTAACAAAAAAGTTGACAAATTTAATAAAAATTTAAAGACTTAAACCCATAATATGAATATGGTCAATAAACATGTGGAAATAAAACACCTCATAAACTGAATGACCGCTATTTATGGTTTATGCAATTAAAAATTAACAAACTTCTGTTATAGATTGTTCCACTTCGAGGTAAGAGTCGAAGTTTATGAGAGATACGGCTACCGTACGTTGGTCATTCCCTCAATTCGAAGTGAGACAAGCTATAAAAGCGAATGTCTGTCGTTCATATGCAATGGTTACTGGAAAATTTAAATAGAAATGCTAAACGACTTTTATAAACATTAAACATCCGGTGATTTTTATCGAAATGTTACTAGCGCCTTCTTTCACAGATTTATGTTTTTTCAGCTTTTCGTGTTCTTCTTCTGCTAAATATTTTCCTTCATACTTGACGCAGGTGTATGTAGAACATTATAACAACATAACTGGTCGGTTTATCGTCTACTATTACACAAGTATTATTTTAACTTTGGCTTAGTTTTCTGCGTGCTAAAGTAAGTGCTGTAGGTGTAATATAACTAATTCGTAAATAGTAGTCATTCGCCCTCTCTATTTAAATCAGGGCTTTACTTGATCTTCTAATCTACTGCATATATTAGGTTGGAAAATCAACATCTGCAAATAAGAGGCAAACACATGTATAAAAATCGCCTTAGTTACCAATGCAGAATATCTACACTCTCGGGAGACTCTCACTTTTCTATCTCTCTTATGTCAAGTTGACACATGTCAGGCAACTTCTAAATGACAATTATTTGACAATTGCTGATTTAATTATAATATGACTTAACTCGTAAGTGCCGTAGTGACCGATAGGAAATCGTAATTCATCAATATCTCTTTCCGTGTATTCCCACTTTACCCAGCCTACTCAGTACCTTTGAACTAAATAGTAGTTAGTCTATTCCCTTCACTTGAGGAAAATAAGTAGCGCTTGCTTTATATTTGTGAATTTTAAAGTTTTCGTACGGTCACTGTGACCACACTACGGTTAAAGCTACACAGAATATCCGTCAAAGGGAGTACGATGACGTAATGACATATAGAAAATGCCAAAAACAATTAACCGTAAAAATGCCATTATCGGCGCATGGTTTATTGCTGGAATCACCATACTAGCAAA
>JARFOC010000408.1:949152-966066 GCA_031763485.1 Osmoderma eremita | reverse complement strand
CTATATATAAACAAATTAACGTGGAATTTAACTAAAAATATTTTGAAACTACGACGATAACGATTGACAGCAGTTGATGCTCATAGATAGATAAGTACTTTGCCGCCGCCGACATATGTCGGCAATAATAAGTTGCAACATAGAAATCGGAAGTGAAACGACAACAACTAAGGATAGTAAGAGCTGAAGGTTGCTATTGTATCCCATACTGCATACGGGGGTTGAGACGATCTATAGCAAATTGCTAAAACTGCTGTATACATACTGGGTTGGAAAATCAATATCTATTAATACGGGCGAAACATGTTGCCAATATAGCATATCTACGCTCTACCCTCTCGCTTCTCTATCGGTTCGATTTGGTCGCGTTGTGGCAATAATACATTGAAACTGGCATTCCAAATAAAAATTATCTATATCTGTATATACATACTTATACACAGTCATCAATCTCAATTGTCTGAGGTTGGTATCGAGAAAGTCCCTAGATTGGTTATATACTAGTTCATATTTATTTAAATACAAGAACGAAGCAAAAATAATAATAACGACGGTAAACACGATTGACAAATAGCGCGATGACAGATGACAAACAGGGTGTATCCAATCCACGAAACTAATTATTTACTAGTTTATAACAGGTCTAGGGAGCTTTTTGATACAAGCCTCAAAGAGTTTAGATTGGTCACTGTGTATATGTGCTTAAAATCTTCTTTTCATGTGAGTATGTTCATATAGCGTAAACAATTTAATTGGTGTTTGTGTATTTGATTAGTAAATCAAATACGATATAAAGTCAACATAAAATACAATCTCTTTAATGCCAATTAAAACAACTTTTATTTCTTTAACCTACTCAAGGACCAATTTATTTGTGGGAAAAATAAAATAAGAATGAGAAGTACTTTTGTACCTTAATGAAACGTACATGAATGTGTTTGTATCACTTGAGACGCAAAATACTTTTATTTCGGAATGACCATCTTTTTCATAAACGTCCCTACTTTTTTTAGTTTAATTTAACTTTTGTCTATAGAATAATTTATATTTTATAGGGATTCCAATAATTTACGATTTTAGATATGCATATTGGAACAAATTATGAATTTGTTTGGAAGATTTCACTAAAAATAAATCATTTTTTAAATATTTGCCTTACTTGTATATTACAATGACAAAGTTTTGCCGTTATAACAAATTGAACTTAGCTTTCAAACGTTTTGAATTTGATGCTCTATATACGAAACCTGAGATTTCATTATCATAGATTTACATTATTTGATATAGTGACCAAATTTTAGTTGCTTCAGGGTTAACTGGAAAATGATCTACTTTTCTATGTATTATCTTGATTCAAGACAGCAACTTACCGTATTTATTCTAATAGGCGCCGCGGCGTTTAATCATTTAGGGCATCTATCTTTGCGGCGTTTAAAAGAGGTGCGGCATTTATTAGAGTGCGGCGTTTATTTCATTCGGCACTATTTTCTTGCGCTCAAAATTAAACACCGTATTTCCTTTTGTAAAATTAGTTCTTTATTTGGAGCGCATTTAGTTACTTGAAGTGGTTTGCCGTTTGTGCAACAGTATAGTACAAAAAATCATTTTTAATGCATATATTTTTATAATATCAATGTTCAAATGCCAGTAAAAATTTGTAGAGGAATACCAAAAACGGGTTTTTTTTTCTTACCTCAAGGAAGAATATCCAAAGCATTAAGTAAGTATTCAGCTCTAATTTTTTTACTTATTGCATTTTACTATCACTACCTTAATAAACAATCCTTTATTGCCGAATTACGAACGGATTTTGTGTACTTCAACATTTATTACATAACCTCTATTTTAATAATAATAATAATCTTTATTTACCTACGCTATATAAACGTACAAAATAACGTCTAAACAGAGAAAAAAGAAAAGAAGTGATTGAGAAAGGATACGGTACAATTTATTCTTAGATCTACTTTACTTAGAAGTAAAATTTAAGTATTCATCAAGTGAATAACAATTTAAATTAAGTAGTTGGCTTTTTACATTTTTAGTAAAACTTTTGAAACCATTTATGGATTTAATGTACCCAGGTAATTTATCCTAAATAAGTGAGATTGATAGAGGGCAGTCTTATGGGACGGTAGAAAATACAGAGAATCTCATATCATAAGTTGTGGAAAATTCAGTTTTATGTGTGAATACAAAGTATGTTACTTCATAAATATAGTTATCAAACAAAGTCAATATTTCTTTATCTTTGAATGTTTGTCTGCAAGATTCACGGTAGTGCAGATCATAAATAATTCTCACTACTCGTTTTTGTATTATCAGTAAAAGATCCATATTAGGACAAGCCCCCCAATGAATTATACCCAATATCATTCTAGAGTGAAAGTTGGGAAAAATGTTTTTAGCGTCAATAAGTATACGATTTTTTAAAAATTATAGATAGTCAACTAAATTTTCGATAGCTCTTTACAATGGTATCTACATGAAAATTCCATTTCAAATGTTCACCAACAAATTCACCAAGCAACTTTGCAAAGTCCACAAGATTTATACTGTTATTATGCAGAGCAAATTTTTTTACATTATATCTTGATAGATTACGAAAGAGTACGCACTGGGTTTTCTCCGAGTTTATTTGTAAATTATTGAGTGAAAGCCAGCGACGTAAGATTGAGTAAGCGTCATTTACTTTTTGAATAAGATCATTACAACTAGTGCTTCTGAATAAAAGCGTAACATCATCCGCATAAAGGTATTACTTATAAACGATGGAAGATCATTGATATAAATTAGAAACATGGTAAGGCCAACAATTAATCTCTGAGGGACACCTCTTGAGACCACGACTGATTTAGAATGATAATAGTTAATAGTAACTTTTTGTTTTCTGTTTGACAGGTAACTCTGAAACCATGTTAAGGAAACTCTTCTAAGGCCTTATGATTCCATCTCAGGCAGTAGAATTTCATGATTTACACTATCAGCCTTAGATAGATCTATAAATAACACTAACGTGACGCACATTCATTCCTGCAATCTAATTAACTTAATGTATTAGATTTTTTAAATTTTAAATTTAGCAAAATTAAGCACGCACTAAGCGACGAAAAAGAATATTCAACTCCAATTATACGAAGACGAGCGGCAGAGCAGTAAAGTTATCCTAAAATAATACACAAATATACACAGTAAAGAAGTACACCGGATAACTTTCGGCACCGAACCGACATGTGGCGAATTTATCCGGCATAGAATGTGAAGCGGTCGGCTAGAGATTGCCAGAGACACGACAGTAAGGTTGGATTTTACCGTACATACAAATTAATAATTTCAATTTCATACGTGAGCAATCACTCTATTCATATTGTTTGAAAGTATTGACAACATTATACAATAGCAAGCGAGATAATTCTATATTTAATTATGTAACTCGAAAGGGATACAAATGGACAAATTCTAATGGACCAATGAGTTATTCTACCGTGCTCATCCTGCGCATAAAGAACCTAATGTGTCGGACAAACAATGTGTTTCTCCGATGTATTTATGTATTAGATAAAGATGAAGCAAACCATGCATTCCCCAGCGCAGCAGAGCGATGCGTATTCTGTTCTAACAAACTGAAATATATAGCTGTTTTTTTAAACTCTTCCCTGGGCTTATCCACAGCTGTCAAGGATTTACTCTATCTGTAGAATGAAAAGCGAGATTCCGTTACTGGGCAGTTCATAGCTTTATGTCTTGGCATTGAACTGTATATATTGATATACAGCTACTATGTATACAGTTCAATGTGTTGTGGTATCTGCATTATGTGACCACAATCACATTTTGAACTATCGGCTAGACTATTCCTCGTTAATGTTGAAATTCTCAGATTGCTCCCAACGACCAGAATGGGTTCTTGGATCTAAGACGAGTTTGGAACAGTTATGGTGAATAGAAAGTCCTTGATATTTTTCGTGATACATTTAGTCCTCGCTTAAGAACTGTTTATCGTTTGATATGAGCTTGAGTGGCTATTCGTGTCAGCGTGCTTTTTATCGTATCGTTCTGATTGTATCGTATATAGTGGAGTCCACACCTACTGTTTGTGTACCTGGTATTTAGCAAGATTGAACTGCAGTTGAGTTAACAAAAGAAAGGGCTGATATTTTGAGCGTGTCGGCGTTAGCTGCTCAACCACTGCCTGCGTGCTTTAGTAATATGTAAGTCTTTGTTCTTAATTCTCAGTGTATTTTTATGAAATGCTACTTATAAGGAAGGGGTGGATCGAGTGTGATCTCCAATTACTTTGAATTAACGGTAAATTAGTAAAAGTTATTTAGTATATGAAACGTGTAAATTTCTTCTTTTCTGTATATGTCTACGTCTAATTTTCCGTTATTCTTAATTACTAAACTATCTAAGAAAAGTAGACGATTGTTCATTTCTTTTTCCGCTATGAATTTAATCGAATCAAATCGCAACTAAATTTTTTTTACGAAATTTTTAGGAAAAGGACAACATATGGCAGACAAAGCCTAGTCCTATGTTGCTGAACATATCCAACAAACCGGACATAATTTAAAACTGATGAAGTCGGTGACTTCGCCGCGCGAGCTAGATAGTTATGAATCGATGTATTAAATAGGACAAAAGTCTTCTTAATCGAGAGGATGGGCCAGTGGGGTATTCTAGTTTAATGGATTTATTTCAGCAACAGCACACATTTAAGAACGCTCCGGATGGTCTTTCAGGGAATTGTGCTTTTGAGGGTGTGCAAAAGCTTCTAGATATGTTCGGGATGGATAGAAGAAATAAAAGGGGAAGCGAGTGCATGTTTTAAATATAGTTATAGTTATTTTCGTTCATTCGGTTATAGGTTGACGAAGGGAATTCACGTATTTCCGTAGCACATCTCCAGAATTAATTAATATTTTGTGCGGGAGGTGTAATCCGATACAGTGTATTCATTGGGCTGCCCCACAGTCCTTGCAATTTTTACGATGAAAATGGCAGCAAGATATATTCGATTAATCAAGGTAGCATTGGCAATGTACCTAAAAATAGCTTTTGTTTTTCTTGTAACTCTATTTAGTCCTAGTATGCCTTCTATTCGACAACGTGCGAATTTTCGTCAATTAACTGAGTTTGAACGTGGCAGGATAATCGACCTACGAGAAACCGGATTATCCGTGCGTGATGTTGCTGATCATATAGGATATAACGTCGCTTCTTCTTGCTCTGTGTTGGCGAATATGGAAGCACATAATGAGGAACGAAGACGTTTATGGTCCGGACTGCCCAGACGCACCACTGATCGTGAAGATCGCTCTCTTCGGCTTGTGGCTTTTAGGGACCGTTTCTCGTCAACAAGGGAACAATCAATTGGTGATAAATGGAGATGTTTTAATAAAAAAACCTCCACACGATCTGTATTCTGTATCTGTACTCACCTTAGTTTACCTGTAACCCCACGCCATAAAATTACACGGTTAGGAGTGGAGTAAGGAAAGGTTTCGCTGGAATGAGGAGTGGAATCCGTGACAAATCTCGGTTTTGTTTGTGGAGTCGCGATGATCATCAACAGCGACATACCGCTCTTATTCGCGGTCTGGGGGCTATCTGCCATGGAAGTAGATCTCCTCTAGTGGGTATTCAAGGAACATTAAATTCATTTCGTTACGTCAGTAGAGATTGTACAACAAAGAATTTTAGAAGCTCGGGGTAGCATGCCACAGCCTACCATTGACTGGCCAATTTCAAGTATGCCTAACACACTAGATGAATGCGTAAGAAACAGAGGAGAATCGACGCATTTTTAGTATGTCTACGAATTATTACGAGCATATCTCGTTCATGGATTCTTTATACGAAGATTATTTCCTAAAAATTTCATCAAAATATATGAACGTTTACGGGTGTTCACTGATTTATGGCGGCCAGTATACGCATGTTTCCATATGAATCACAAGGTACTAAAGCGAACACCAAAGTGTGATGGAAGACAAGTTTCAAGTTAAAATGTTACAATAAATTTATTTTTGGATAGCAATGTTGACATAATTAAATTTTTACGATCACCAAAACACTGGTATTCTCTTCAAAAAAAGATATTTATTTGCGGATTTAGTTTGAGTTAGTACAACGAATTTTGGGCAACACAAATTTGAAATGTAGCGATATATACTATAAGTGCCACCTTTGAGTCTGTTGAAAATACCATTACGATTAATGCACCTTCGGGAAAAAGTAAAAAAGAATGCCCTGGAAACAATTATGTTTTCGCTCGAAATTATTACCGGCAGTAAGGGGATATTTATAATTTTCGCACATTCGCAGTTCCTTAAATACGTACTTACCCTACTTAGATTGTATGTGTTGTTACTCCATTTCAATATGCTTACATGTATTTAATTTTTACTTTACGCGCGTAACGCGAACGGTCAAAGGCTTTAACAACGACAATGGATTATGGTATATATGCATCTACCTAAAAGCATAGATTATATTTATAGTTTTTGCGTTTCGGATAGCAATAGGTTAAGCTTTATGCGGTCAAATTGCCAAATGGTTAAGTTAATATTTATGCATACCGGCTATTTGCGGCTAATTGTTTAGAATTGTTTGCCATAATGCCTGGCATGAAGTTGCAGTTAGCATAAAGTTGTCTTTAATGCAGTCTTTCTTATATCTAGCTATATAGTCCAAGTTGACGACCTACAATTTAAACTTTGTTGAAAATTTAGTGCTAATGGTAGTAATAGTTCGGGCATTGGCAAGCTTTAACTGAGTATTTTGTTTATTTGTTGACGTACTTATTTTAACGCTCGTTTACACAGAGTTACTACATACATACACCGAGTGCACGCGCTCGTGCTGCGCATAGGGAGCCTAATGTATCGGACAAGAAATTTATTTCTCAGATGTATCTATGTATTAGATAAAGATGCCAGCCATATATTCACCAGCATCCGCACAGCAGAGTATTTCGTATTCTGCTCTAAGAAACTGACACATCTAGCCGTTTCTTTTACTGTTTACTGAGCTTATCTGCAGCTGGCAAGAATTCACTCTGTATATGTTTAATTTACAGTCAAACTAAATATTCCATTAATACGTGGCATTCTTCTGTAAACAAAAAGCAACATACAAAAAAGTAAACAAAAGGGCCATACGGAATGGTAAATGAATAAGGAACAGCAGTAACTGCAAATAGTTAAACTTGCATAATAAAAGTATATATTTAGCATGCCGAAAGTTTTTAGGAGCTATGTTATACAATTTTATTATAAAATGATTTAGCATGATTTAGTAGTGCATGTTTTTAAATCACTACACTAACAAGCGATGAGAATCGTAACCGTATATACAGTGGTGGACAAAAAAAAAGGTGTGAACTATTCTTTAGTAAGTACATTATCTTATTATATTATTTAATATAAGTCATCGATTGGTATTTTCGATAAAAACGTCCAATACACGCTTTTATGTTATAAAGGATAGAAGGGAATTCCCCGAGTAATGCGAGTGAAACGCCTTTATAACGTATTTAGTTGCAGTGCAGCCAGTCATAAAAATAGGTGTGGTAGTTGGACGTAGAAAAAGTACTATCATTGACGAACAATAATCTTTTGTAACGGAATGGGCAGAAAACAACATTGTACCGAAAATGAGAGAAATATAATAAGACAATTACGTACAAAGAAATCTCAAAACTCGTAAAACGTTCAGAGAATATGATAACGAATGCATTAAAACCGCAAAAAAATACTGAAAATAGAGGCAGGCCTAAAGTACCCCAGAAACAGATCGTTATATAGCAAGACTGGCGAAACGAGACCAATTTATAACATCAGTAAATATTTTCAATGAGATTAATAGGAATATCAGACCACCTACAATTAGACGACGATTACAAAGCAATAACTTGCATGGGAGATCTGCCAGAAAAATTCCTTTCTTAAGCAAGAAAAATATTAAACAACGAACTCAGTTTTCGAAAAAGTATGTTGGATGTGGTACAGAGAAATGGAGATGTCAGACATTATGTTCGCCGACCACGGAATTGATTCTAAATACACAAAGAAAACAGTTAAACGTGGGGGACGAAGTATTATGGTGTGGGCATGTTTTCCTTGGCATGGTGTAGGTCCGACACATTTGATAGAAGGAACTATATGACCAAGGTCTATAGAAACATCTTAACCAACGTAATGTATCCGTATGCAGATAATATGCCCATAATTTGGCCACTTCAACAAGACAATGACCCTAAACATACTTCCAAATGTGTTAAGGAATAGTTTGAGGAAAATAAGTTAGTCAGCACAGTCACCTGATTTAAGATCGATAGAAAATCTTTGGCAGTATGTAAGGGATTCATTGTTGGGTGAAATTTTTAAAAGCAAAGCAGAATTGTGGGAAGCTGTCACGAAAAATTGGTATTCTATTCCAGCAGGTTGTGCCACAAAATATTTTAAAAAAGTATAGTTTCCTGTAACAATATTAATTTTCCATTTTGTTTATCATTTCTTTATTTACACCTATTATTATGTTCAAGTTAAAATTATGTTAGTTTTCCTTTTTGTCCCAACTTAATAAAACGTATAGTTTCCATACAATGAATTATTTTATGTTAGTGATACCGTGGTATTAAATCTCATAAAACACAAATATTTAAGGAATCATCCAATGTATAAACAAATTTATATATTATTCCCGATACACCTATTTTTTCATCCGCCAGTGTATATATATATATATTTCTTTGTCCGGCTGAAAAATGACTATTGGCGACATCTGCGTTTCATCTTTGCAACTAACCACTGATGGTATATAACACGTATATACAAGAATATAACATTAAAATATTTGATATTATTACTAAATAAAAGTGAATGCAACATTTTAAAAAAATTTATATTATAATAGTGCAAAAATAATTTACATCTAGAAAGTATTTTTATACACGAAAATTGTGGATGAAATTCCAACAATTACAGTAGGAAACATCTTTGTTTCATTTACAACTATTTCTAAAAACCTACAATTATATAGAAATTATGACTAATATATTTAGGGAAAGGTATGTACAGTTATTCCTTTAGTACCTCATAATTTGTGCAAAGCATTTTTAAAATACCCATCTTTAATTTTTAACTTTCCATAAATCCAATAATGCAACCTTCAGAGATAATTTATATTTCAAAATAAATAATAAAATAAGATTAATATGTGACAATCAGGTACGGCTAAGTTTTATACACTAATTCTTTTTTGTAGCGGCCATAACAATACCAACTACTGCACCAATGGCAAGAACTGCTCCACTTGTTATTGCAATTCCAACTAAGCCTTCCTTGTCCATTTTCTTTTTAACAATTTGTTCTAATGATAAAACTTGCTGATTTCCAGGCTCTACACTGAGGAAAGATTTGATATAAGATAATGATTTGGAATATTCCTTGAGTCTGGCACAACCCAATGCTAAGTAATATAGATAATCTCTCTGACCATCTTCGTGAGTCTTGTATAATTCTTGTAGGAGCACTAAGCCTTTCTTAATATCCGCTGGGTATTTACTCCTTACTAAACACCAGGCATATTCAAATTGTGCAGTTGGTGACACATTATTTTCATATAATTGTTCATGATATATCCGTTCGAATTTCTGGAATTACAGAGAACAAAGATTAATAATAATTGATAACAGTCTAGAAAATCATTGTCAGAAATATGTTTTATAAAACTGCATGATTACAAATTTGTATACGGAAAAATTAAGAGGTGGAAAACACGTACATAGCAACTGGCACTCTTTACAATGCTGATCTGCGAAAATCAAATTACTTACCTTTAATTCTTCGCTGGAAACAACTTCTGTCAAAACTTCCTCCATTTTTACTATTGACGATTTTGATACAGAAGAACAGTGATTCACAATTACAAACCAAATATACTGCGTCACAGAACGTCACAATAAGTTGACATATTTTTTGACAGCGACATCTAGACCTATATTATTTTACCGTTTACTTCTGTTTAGCTTTAGAATATGTAGTTACAGGTCATATTTGCTTGTAGTTGGTTGGTAAGTGTCTTTAATGTTAAATATTAAGTAGCTTAATGGTGATGTAATTTTCTATTTAATTTAATTGTGCAAGTAAGCAGAAGTTATTGAGTGCAGTGTGTAGTCTCGCTATTCGACAAGAGATAGATAAGCAACTTTACCACTTTCTAGGGACCTTTATGCAAGTGAAGCTAAATATCAATGTCTTACTACTTCCTCTTCTATATAGTTCTGTTTGCTTCTGATTTTAAAATGACAAGCATAAAAATACAGTACCTCCAGCTTTTCATATAAAACCATTGATAAAAAGCTCCTTGAAGTGGCGTTCCCTATGAAACCAAAATAATGTCTTGACCAAAAGTTATGCAGGGCCGGTTAGACTCAACATTTTTATTTATATTTAGGAGACCTGCAATAAATTTAGTTGATTTTTCCTTCCACGTAACAGATGGCAGCACGAGTCGTAACAAAAAACAAGCAATCATTTTAATTCAGTATAGCATTCTAACTACATTCTTCGAGATACCAAATATAATTTTCTCCAATTTATTATTTTTTCTGAATATTTCAGTGTGCGCCATGGCGCTTGGAGAGCCGGGTCTGTCTCAGAGGAGCCGCGATTGTATTATAGGAGCAGCGAAATATTTCTTGTGATGTAAAATGTTCTGTTTGTTTTGCTGTTTGTCATGCAAAAATTATTGTATGTTTTGACAAGTGTACTCCCAAGCAGCACAATTCAAATTTGCCGCAATTATTTTTAGTAACTTCAACTTAAGATATTAAAATACCCATTGATGTAATACAAAATTGTAGGTAATTTCATGCTTTAATATTGAAGTTACTAAAAATAATTGCGGCAAATTTGAAGCTTGGGCTATCGATATAAAGGAATCGAGAATCGGAAAGGTTTGAGAAATACAATTCGTTTGTGTAATTGTTTGTCTTCTTTCTAATTGTCTTTTATTTTGATTTTTCCAAATATTTGTCCTTTAACTGTACCATCGCGCAACCTCGCATGGGAACTGTACTAAACTGTTGGCGGTAAATCAGTTTAAGTAAATAACCGCGTTTTTCTCAAAGCGCGTTTACAAATTTCTGGGTGTTTTTGTTTCTAGATTATTAGCAAATTTGACCTTATAGGGAGCTGTTCGAGCTAAGTTTAGTGTAAGTTAGTCTGCGTTTGTGTTTAATTCTAAGAGTGTCATTTACAAGTACAATGTGATTTACCGAAGATTGAAGTTAGTGATTTAGTGTATGTAGTGTTGTGTTTTATAATTTGTTTTAAGAGCTTAAGTAATAGTGTTTTAACGCAATTACAATGTGAGTGTTATTTACTGTACCGAACCCAAACTTTATGTCCGAAAGTAAACTTCGCGACATTATTTTAACATCACACCAACAGGCAAGGGTTTATATTGCAGTATAACAAATTTTGAATTTGAGATTCCCGTATTATCAAGAAAGCAAATTTTGGGCTGCGCGTCAGGGGCGTAGTTAAGACGCGGACCGCAAACGTGCTCGGATCGCAGTAATGATTTGGTCTCCGAGAGGGACGAACGTATTACGAACTTCTGTATGTATCAATAATAACTTCGCCGTTAGGTAGTTCGAGAAAACGACTATTGTCGGACTAAATAAGTTGATAAGTAAATATCCGGAATAAAGTTACGCTGGCGCAGAAATTAAATGTTTAGTTTGCGATATATTTCTAATGTGCTGGACGAAAACCAACTGTAAACAGGGTCGAGAGATTGACTTTGTAGTTGTTTACGTATGATAATCTAAGAATTTTATGATTTAGTGAATATTTTATACTAAAATTCAAACTGAAGCAACTACGGTTCTACTTGAGATTCCAAGTGGAAGTGGAAATGAGACAATAGAAATATTTTTTAAAGCATTTTATATTAATTATATTTTAAATCATGGTTATGAAGTTAAATATAATAATAGCATAATATATAATAATATCTAAGTTTAACCTTTAGGTATGGTTTCACTCTCATGTATGTATGTATGAACCGCGTTGAAAACAATTGTAAATAAAACACGAACATAAAGATCAGAAATAATTTTATTTATTTGTAAATATTATGGTTAAGACTTAAACTTAATATGTACAAAACACTATTATAGAATATTTACATTATAAAATGCACTTACTTGTTTAAACTTTTATACATGATAGGTATTAATTAGAAATTCACACATTCTGTTTATAATTTACTATGACTAGTTCAATGTATCGTGTCCAGCTGATTTACTACACAATTTTAATATTTAATTAACTTTCTTATTTTCTTTCCTGAAAATAAACGTTTAGGAAACATACAAGACCACATTTTACCTCAGCAAAAAACGTAAACTGAACTCTGTTTTGGCTACTGTAAAATATAAATAGTAAACATATACGAATATAATAAACGATCACAACCTCACATTTTACTTAAAAATCAAAAATGTACACATGAAATAAAATGTCAAAAATGTATTTAATTACTTTTACAAAATTACACTGTCTTCCTGTATTTTTTAGGGAATGCAATATTTCAGTGGAATTATTCTTTATATGTTATTAACTGCATAAATAACAAAAATCAATAAATACTCATACAATACATAAGGTAAATTTTTTGAATAGGTAATTATATACAAATATATTTATATAGAAATATTGCATACTTATCTCTTTATTTATTCATCCTCAGGTTTAATTATTTACAGGTTTTGTGGAGATTTTGATATTTTCATGTTTAATGAAAATATAAAGATCTAACAGACATAATTTGTTGATCTTAAATTTTTGAATGAAATGACGTCCATAAAAAATGTGCAAAGGATATTACGTAAAAAAGAAGTGTAAATATTCTATTAGTCAAACAAATGTCCTGTTACGTATTTGCTCGTTTCTAGCGTGTTACAAAAGCATACAATGACGTACCGTAGTTATCATTTGCTCTCGTAACAAGTGCCTCATGTGCCTGAGTCTGGCCCGCCAACAAAATCTCGGTCATTTCATATCACAAAACCTGAAACGTTAGATGCTCGACATCACAAACATTTCGTAATGAAATTATTTACCAGACCACACACAGAACGTCTCAATGCATACAGTGACGGTTTATGTTTCTGTTAAAACAAAATGCGAAGCTGAAAGTGATATCAGAGTGTCTAAGCCTACGTAATGTATTTAACTTTTACTTGCGACTTACTTTTGGTTTTAGATTTTGGTACAAAGTAAATTAATTTATTTTATTTGATGTTAATCAATTTCAAATATGAACTTTCTCAAGAAAATAATAGCAAATGATATTCAAATTTCAACAATTTCATTAGGGAAGAGTACGTTCTGCTTGTCACAGTATCGCTTTTTAGATAAATACATCTTCACAGCATACATAAGTTTGTTCTGTGTCTAGTACTACATATACATGTAACGGTATGATAGACAGCAAGAAAAATATACTTAGCGTCTACTGTACAGTCTCTATATTTCATAAAATCACATACTGGAATGGATTCATTTATTGCTCAGTTTTGACAAACAACAACACTTGATAACAGCGTTTATATAGCTAATGCTGATAAACGTCTCTGTGATATTTCTGAAATCCGTTCCTGTTTTCACTTTTAATTGATCTCAGGGAATGAGCCCTGCAAGTGTCTCCAGTTATGTAGGAGTCTCCGGTTATGTAAGTGAATCCGGTGACAGGGAGTGTGCCTCCCGGCCCTTTGGGAGCCCTAGCAGCACGCCGACCCTCGCCTCCATCTAAACAGAACACCCCTGAGGATGGCGCGCTTAGTTCTAGCTACAACTCCGTGACCGGTATAGCTTTGATTGGTTGTTGGGACCGCATGATGTATTCGTCATCCGAAAAGGTTTTTTGATATTCGTGTTCTTTTCTGCTGATTGCTCTCTTGTTCCACTTGTAGTCCTTTAGCGCTTCACCCACCCGTTGTCTATATCGAAACAATAAAACACCAAGACCACTGATTAAAACAACTGCACTAATACACAGTGTCGCTAAAATAGCTTGCTGCCTAGGATCACTGAATGAGCACCCCAAATCATCCGCTCCTAAAGTCCTCAGTGATCTTTCTTTTAGCTGCAATGGTGTTGCACACTGCACTGTAGTTAAGTTCTTTACGGCAAGTAAATTACTTAACCACAACAATTGGCAATCACAGTGTATAGGATTATCCGTCAGTTCCAATACTTTCAATTCATTCCACGAAAGTATGGACTCGGAAAATGATTTAAATGCATTTTCTCTCAATATTAAGTGTCTCAAATTTGGTAGTCCTCCTAGAGCCCCTTCCTCTAATGTATCTAACTTTGGATTCTTCGCCAAAATAATAGTTTCAATATTCAAATTGCTCGTAAAGGCGCCCTTTTCTATTCTTTCCAGATCCTTGGCTCCTGTAATGTCTAGTTTTCTTAAATTACTCAACCCATTAAACGAGTTCATTTCAATTGTAACGAAATCATTCTGTCCAATTGTAAACTCCTCCAGCCGTACCAAATGCGATAACTGTCGCGTTGGTATAGTTGTAAGTCTATTGTCAGCTAAATTTAAGCTTCTCAGTCCTGTTAGACCTTGGAAAGCGTTTTCGCCTACGCTAATTAACCCAGCACCGTTTAAATCTAGCACAGATAACTTGTTTAAACCTTCAAAGGCGCTGTTTCCCAACATAGTAAAAGCATTAAGGCCAACGTGTAGTTCTGCTAAGTTTCCCATTGCAGATAGTGGTTCAGTAGGTACTGCTCTTAGAAGATTATCATCTAAATACAATACCCTCAATGAATGCAGACCACTGAAAGCATGTGTATCTATTTTTAATATCCTATTATTTCCGAGATTTAAATCCTCTAGTTTAGGCAAAATTGAAAATAATCCTTTAGGTAGTTCATCCAAGAAATTTTCTCGCAAATTCAATACTGTCAATGATTTCAGGCCTTGAAAAGTTTTATTATTAATAGCTGATAATTTATTCTTGTTCAAGTGAAGTTCCTGTAGCTTCTCTTGGAAAATAAAACTTTCAGAAGGTATGTTTACCAGATGGTTGTTGGATAGATCTAAGTATTGGAGATCTCTGTAGAAATGTAATGCAGCGTCCACTGTCTTAATTTTATTGTTTTTCAAAACTAGCCGCTGTATAGCGGGATTTAGTGCAATCGGAAATACGTCCAACTTGCTCTTCTCGCACTCAACTACGAATGTGTCGTCGTTACAAACACAGCCGCCAGGGCATCCCAAACTTTGCGCAGATGTAACAAGTAGGCAGAGAAAGAGTAACGTTATGGGAATCATCGTTACTGGTATCTGGAGTTTCTGTAACAAGAAAGAATGAAAATTAATTCTAGAAATTCTTTGCTGGGTATCAGGAAAATTATTAATGGCAAGCACACTGCAGCACGAATTCAATGAATATGTCAGTCGATAATTTCGTCACAAATTATATGTAGTAAACAGCCGCGAAACAAAAGAGAAATTTGGGTAGAAACACGCGACGGGAAATCTTCCAGTTGTACATTGTATTGGAAAATATCACGCAATATGTATATGTAGCTAGAAATTCAACTAAAAGATTTGTTACTTAACAACAACTACTTTATACACACCTGTACACATACAGATATGTCACATTAAAGCTACTTCTTTGGTGAAACATTTTGGCTCGTTAGCTTAATAATTTTGTTCTGAAATTATGTATTTAGAAATTTCTACCATTAGATATCATCCACAATAATTTATACATATAGTTATGGTACAATTTGTAAGACGACAGTTCAGCTTTGTGTAAGAATTTACCACAAAGCTTAGCTGCAAAACCGAATGGGATAAAGACACCATGTCGAGACTTCACAGAAATGCCATCAAATGGTACACGGACGGCTCCAAAACGGCAGAGGGAACTGGGATAGGGATATATGGTCCTAGAACTACATATTTCGAAAGCTTGGGCTTATACCCGAGTATCTTCCAGGCGGAAGCATACGCTAATGAAAGATGCGTCCAGTTCAACATTGATAGGAACTGTCAAAAGCAAGAGATTATCATGATGACTGATAGTCAAGCAGTCATTAGGGCGCTGAGCTGAAATATAATCAGCTCCAAGATGGTTTGGGAGTGCCTCGGAAAACTAAACGAGCAAAAGTAACAAGGTAACCTTTATGTGGGATTCGGGACACACAGGAGTGGAAATAAATGAAATAACAGACAATCTCGCTAGGAAACGGGCTGGAATGCCATTTGTAGGGCCTGAACCATTTTGCGGGATAAGTAGCAATATAATAATGGAGAAACATAAAAGTGAAGAAAAGCAGAGAAAATCCAAGTACTGGGAGAGTCTCCAGAGAATGAGGCAAGCTCAAATTCTTCTGGCAACCTATAACAGGAAGAGATTTACAGAGTGCATCAACCTAAGTAAAAATAATATTCGCATATTGGCAGGGATCCTATCAGGCCACTGTAAACTGAAAGGACGCCTGGGTAGGCTTGGAATAACAGAGGAAGTAGAATGTAGATTTTGTGGGGTACATGATGAACAATCCATCCACCTACGCTCAAATTTCGCTGCACTGTACAACCCAAGGGCCCTGAACCTGGGAGCAAGGGGAATTGAAGAGGGAGAGTTACCTAGTCTGGGGCCTTGTGACATTCTGCACTTCGTGAAGGGAATCGGACTGGGCAGCCAGCTGTAAATACAGCCAGAATAGGGGACACAATAGATATTTTAGGTCGCAGAGTATTATCACCCTTGTTATACATACATATATATATATATATATATATATATATATATATATATATATATATATATATTTTACAATATAATATAAAAATTAAAAATTT
>JARFOC010000408.1:922860-947501 GCA_031763485.1 Osmoderma eremita | reverse complement strand
ATATATGGTACAATTTACTATAAAAATTAATAATTTAGTTCAGTTATGTAACCTAAATAATACTATCACATGCACTTACTTTTACTCCACGAGGATATGAATTATTCCTACAGCAAATTGAAATATTTACTATCAAGAATGGTAATCAGTTCTATTACACTATTAGGATGAGAAATAACACCACAATCATATTTCTTCCTATAAGTAGTAGAAACGTTTACTACAATTTTAGTGGTGCAATTTGATGAGAAATTTTTCTGTAAATTGTACTTGTCATATGTACTACAAAGTGTAGTACAAATACTTAAAATTGTAGCAACATTTACTACATTTTTCTCTTAAGCAGTTGATTTATATACCGATGTATTGCGCAGTTCACATTTAATTTTTTACAATCAATTACTGTATAAGCAACTGTAATTTTTTATTTTAGTTATTATGTTGCATATATTTAGCTGGTTTGAGATAAAGATATTTATTTTGGATAATTCTTTTTTGAGAATCTCTCATATATTTAAAAATATAACATGACGTATATTTAGTATAATGTGGTTGATGCGGCATAAAGCCAAATGGAGCTTTTCACATTTCGTTGAAGTCTTACTTAACATTTAATAATTTCGCGGAGCTTTATATGTCTGAGCATTCATGCTTGAACCGGAAAATCCCGAATAAGCTTTGCGCAGAAAACTTGGCGGAAAATAGGGCGGAACAATTACAATTATAACACGCAAAGTTGCGTTGTTGAAATGATGAGATCCGGCAAAAGAAACAAGCCGAGGAAAAAGTTTTTCGGATACGGAGAACAAGTTAGGTGCGGCCGAAGTGTCGCTGAAAACTTTCGGCAACTGGGGACAAATTCAAATAGCTTTAAACGGCCGTGGATAAGGGAGAAAAATAATAGTTTGGATGCGTGAGGAGGTCTCTGGGCCAATCATCTTGGCGAGTGATGTAAGCTGCTTACCGGCCCCCCGGGGGACATTACACAGATTGCCGAAGGGGCACGCACCCGCGAACATCGCGAGAAATAGGAATTATAATGATTTTCTGCGAAGGAACGGCTGGAAGGGAGGTGCCAACATAATGACGTTATACTACTGATGACATACAAGACCTAGTGAATTGAAAATAAGGTCACCCCGGTAGTCGTCCCGATGAAACGAATTTACAGATGTCACCGTTTAAAAGGAGCATTGACTTTAACTGCCTCTAATTAGGAATTTATACAGGTTTGAACTTTTCCTTGATCTTCCCTTCTCGCTTTTGTGTTTCAGTTCTCCCTTGTGATATTATTAGCACGAGCACGATATCCAATATCGTCTTAGGCGCTGTACTACCTTGTCGACTGTAAAAGAATATTTTGTCGCATTTCCAACAATTTGGTGTCAAAATAAAATTTATGCACCGTTATTAATTCCAATTTCGGAGTGCGGACAGGCAGAACGAGATATTTTCTTTCTATTTTAATTAAAAACATAACCGCGTGAGTAAATTTAAGAAATAGATGTTTTAACAAAATGTGCTTTACATTTATTTGTTTATTAACTTTATAAAAACCAACGAATGTTCTTTTTATTTTAATTTTTCTAATTTTCTTTGGAATATTGCACTGCAGTGATTACTTAATTTGAAAAGTAGTTTGAAAATTTTAGTCTTTTAAATGTTTTTAATGTCAAATGAATGTAATAACAAATTTAATTTCTAATCGGTATAAATTAATAGGTGTAATTTTTAATGCAGTTTTCTGGTTCTGCGTAGTACAGATGTAATTGCATTCGCATTTCATACATGTGGGCAATACGATATATTAACTCATCAACATTATACATATGCTTTAGAGTGCAGATGTGCATGCAAATCCTGTTATGCTGTTGGGCATTCATTAGAATATATAATATATATATATATATATATATATATATATATATATATATATAATGAATAGCGGTTAAATGAATTTAAATTTTAATACGCACAGACATCTAATTGACCTTTTTTTAGCGACGCATCCACGAATGTAAGTGAGACTAGTATAATATATAAAGAGATACAACAATTTTTTGCTTTGTTGGGCCAAAAAGTACGAGAATTGAACTGTGGATGATTGGGCCAAGACGTGGTCAGACTAATCCAGAAATGATGTTTTTTTACGCATTGGGTTCTCCTTATCACACAACCTTGGCGCAATCATCTACGATTATCGTTGTTATTAACCCATAAAGACGATTTCTTTTGCGATAATTCGTTAAAGGAGATTTGAGTCGTGCTTTAAATCAACATAAACCTCTTATTCACTGTCTCTGCAAAAACAATTATACGGGGCGCTGTAGAAGCTCATTACAAAGTTTTTTTTGAAGACTTTCTCTTTGTTGTGATGTGATTTCGATCATTTTTTTGGGAAAAGAAACACTCAGTTTCTTTGTAATGTTTCATGGTAATGCGCACTGTACATCGTGAACATTTCATTTGTCTTGCTACTGCGGCTAACGACTCTGTTAATGCAAGAGCAGTATTTGTCCACGTCTAACTTCTCTTGATTCATGATCTCTTGGCATTATGCATTACATAAAACTATTACCTTGATATAATAAAACAGTATCACACCTCAAAACATGCTCGCACAAGTTCACAATGACACTTTCTTTGCCGATTGTTCGAAATATACTTATATAGAAAAAAACCGGAATTATTCTTTATTACCTGCGGTTTACGAATGCACGTACCATAAATATTGAACTCCCGGAAGGTATCTAATGCATATGAGCAAGGCTGTATATGTGATAAGTTAGATATGGTCTAGCAAAAGATACAACGATTTTTCGTTTTACGACCTAAGGGCATTTGATAACATTTATCGCAAGAACTGTGAAATGCTGAAGGTTATGTTTGCTTTTCTTTTTTTAAGGTGCAGAAATGGAAATGCAAACTTTATATTGTTATAACCATAAGACGGCATTAAGTCGGTAAACAGTGAATCGTTATATCTTTTGACAAACTATACATAGATTGAAAAGTTGTAAGTCTGGTTTTCTAAATAAGTACTTCATTAACAACTTGTTTTTGGAATGTGTGCAATACCGCATAAAAAAAGTAGAACAGTATATGTACCTAAAAATATTGCAGTCACCGTGAACTTGTTAAACTGGTAGAAAGAAAGTACAACCGTTGCACGGATGAGAAAGTAAGATACCGATGGGAGTGCAGATTGGTTGGTTCCTTAAAATTTACTGCCTGGTTATAATACATTCGTGGTATTTATTTTGGTGGTTAGTTATTAGGTTAATTTTTAATTTTAAAATCATTTCATTCAATTCAAAAGATCGTGTTTGTTTTATGTATCGTTAAGAATATTGTGACCAGGCAATAACGATTGTTGGTTATGAAGAGTAATATAGTTAATTGTCGTCCAAGGTGTACAAATGTATCTAGATTTTATTTATTTCGTTTTAATATCAAAACACGAATGTTTTTGATATAAGCTATTTAAATGAATCAGGCATACATACTGTACATATGTATATTTAAATACATGCGTCCTAGATTATGCTATAAAAAATAGACGTTTAATTTTGCAATTGATTGACAGTAGAAAGAGCGTTGCTTCTGAATCTGTTGTGTGACCTAACCAAAATGGAATTCGCTGTAGGTGATTTGTCGTATTTTTTCCGTCAACATGTATGTATAATAGGCAGTTAATCACTTCGGATATAAAATAACAACGGGCGAATGCTGTATTGCGGTGAGATCAAAGGGATATTATGCCAGTAAAGATACAGATGATGTTTAATGCTTAATTAAATTCTGATTTATTGTTATATCATATAGCACATGCTTCGGTTTTCAACTATATCATACAAATGTTGTAAGATACCCACTTTATTTTCAGTTACTTGTTAGAATGAGAAAAGTAATTGAACATTGCTTAAGTTGTACAAAAACATTCGAAACCTCTTCACGACTTTCGAAAATGTCCAAAAAGTCGTAAGGCTAGTGATTTTCTTCGAGAAGATCATCAGCAGGAAGAAGCAACGTTTGGGTTGTTTCTCGGGCATTGAATTTTGGAACGAGCAGTGTGGTCTCCTCGGATCAGAGTTGACAAGGACATTATTTAGAGTATCCTATTTGTTGATTTTCGCAACAATTTACTGGCTCTGAACTCGAAACTGACGAAAAAGTTTATTAATGGGCTTTGTCCGAGAATTTTGGACATCGAAGTATACAATTTTCAATTATTTTCTCCCTATGGATCAACGTCTTATCCTCAGTTGGTGTCACGTAATACCGTCCGTAGTGTTTAATATAAATTTCAGCGGTTTCTCGGACAAATGATCCGATTTGTCCGGCATCGAAACACTCCACCACTTGTTTGCACCTCTGGAGATAAAATTGTAACTCATAGCGAGACACCGGGAATATCACAAGCATGTAATTTTGCTATGAGAATTGGATGGTTAACCATATCCCTTGTTTAGATACATGAAGACACCAATACATTTATGTTCAGTTTTAAGATAATTATAAAGGCCATTTATGAGTTGGGGACGGGTTTTGGTAGATCTATTTTTTCCTAAAACCATGTTGTGCAATGTCCAAAATTTCGTCAGAAAGCTGATCAATTTTGGCACATATAATTTCTCTAATGCCCATCGTCCTTTTTGAACACGGTAATAACTTTGTCTATTTCAAAACAGATTCCATCTACAAAACGATTTATTAAGCATGTTAAAGATTCACGTTCAAGTATATATTCTAATCACCTTTTAAATGTATTTGCAGTAATTTTATCAACACTTACTGAATTCGAGGACAAGTGGACATTGTAATACGCGTTCAGTACAAGTTTGAACTCGATCAAGTCATTTGGTTGTCCGTTGTCGTTTCTTCCATGAACTCGGTTCATTTAGTGCGGTCTACAAATGAAAGACATTAATTTCCAGCAACGGTGTGCTATCAGGTTTTGCTTCAGACTTGGGCAAAGTGCAACAGAAACCTTTGCAAAACTTCAGAAGGCCTACGGAGAGGTATTTCGCTGGTTTAGGGCATTTTCAGAAGGGAGAGAGTCGATGGGAGATGACCCACGCAGCGGAAGGCCTTCAACTGCAAGAACCGACGGCAATGTCGACAATATCCGCGATCTTGTGCGCTCCGATCGTCGGTTGATTGAAAATATTGAATTTTTTTTGGAATGTGTCATTACTGGTGATGAGAGTTGGGTGTTCGAGTATGACCCGGAGACAAAACGCCAGAATGGCACACTTCAGACTCTCCAAAGCCCAAGAAAGCAAGAATGAGTAAATCAAAGATCAAGAACATGCTGATTTGTTTCTTTGATAGCCAGGGAATCGTTCACAAAGAGTTCGTATCTCAAAGTCACAGTTAGTCAACAATCTTACCGAGAAGTTCTCGAAAGACTCCGAAAAAGGGTCATGCGTGTGAGAGCAAACATCAAGAACGATGCATCATGACAATGTGCCTTGTCACACAGCAATTTCCATAAACGGTTTTTTGGCCAGTAAGAATATTTATGTGGCTCCTCAGCTTCCTTATTCACCTGACGTGAGTCCTTGTGACTTTTTCCTCTTCCCAAGATTGAAAATTCACCTGAAGGGTATCATTTTGGGACACTTAAAAACATTCAAACGACTGTAACCGACCAGTTAAAGGCGATTCCAATATACGAGATCCAGCACTGCTATAAGGAATGGAAGAACCGTCTCCAATGCTGTGTGGCTTCCCAAGGGAGTTATTTTGAGGGAGCCACCGTTCAATTGTAATTATATTCAAATAAAAATATTTAAAAATATCAGTCTCATTACTTAACACTACACACCTCGTATATTGAATTTTGATGGTATTTGCCGCAGCGATAGGGCCTACCTTTGAATTTTCGACAAAGTTCACAAGCGTAAATTTCTTAAAACTGCGTCATCGATGGTGTTGAATTTTTAACACCATCGATGCGTCTGGGAAGTATTCCTCTGACTTGGTTAACGACTGAGTAATAAGAATGGATTTCGGTCGTTAAATGAAGACAACCTGTACTTAAATACGGTTGATAACGTAAAATAGTAACGTCTGGGAATTTGATTAGCAACAGACTAACCATTGGATATCTATATAGGGATTACTGTCTTTACTTGATACCGTTGTATGGCGAAATTTATGAATATCCTACTTTGCTGGTAGTGGCGCATACGTAAATAGCATCGGTACGCTCGTACAAGATGACAGCATTACAGAGAAACTGACCCTCGTGTCCTTGGCTTCGTATGTCTAACCTACGTGGAATGCTTTTACTACATAGCAACGGAAACGAAACACGGATGCATGTATGTATGTGAATACGATTCTAGTACGATTTCTTGGTCAATATCGAGCGCCACATAAATAACGCAAATGCTATTCTGCGATTTCTTACGACATAGTCACTATACAAAAATTATGTATATTCTGTTCCGCATCGGTAGAAAAACCAACATAACAAATCGTATATCTTTTGTTAGCATTGTTTACAATCCTCCAACAAAAGCGCATTTTCGTTTAGGGAACAGGTTAGCTTAGACGTAGATTGATTTAGCAGTGCTGACGCACCCGCGTGTAGTTTCAGCAGAAGTTCATGGATGTTTCAAAACACCATCCAGGTTCTTACTTGCGTCATAAATTACCGCGAGGTGACGGTTCGGATATTTGTTATTGAAGTCATTTGCTATAAGTTACGCGGACGGTATTTTCTCGTGTTCGTAAAATTCGCTGCAATTACTATTATATGTGATATGTTGAGTCGGAATTTTGGATACTTATACTCAGCATATTTCTGTCACTGTAAGTTTCTAGATTTATGCTTTACAGGGTTTTTATTTCCTTGTACTTGCTGAACCCGGGTACTTCAAAATTAAATTGCCGTAGTAAATTTTCTTCTTTATTTTAATCACTATACATTTGGTACCAAATGGTTTTAGAAATACAGGTTGGATAAGTGTAAACCGCAGGGCAGATGTTTATTTTATATATGCACATATGAGTTGTACAGTATACATGCTTCTCGTATTATTCTATTTATGATTCTATTTTATTAAATTTCAAATATTATAATATTATAAGGGATTTTCCAAAGCGTTACTTGTTTGTCAATATCAAATGTATTAAGCTATCCCTGCTTTGTTTTCGAAATACCATTTCAATTTTGTATTAGTGCATTTTATTTTAGGTCATAAACTCAAACCAATAACCGATACCTGGGGGTAATTTAGTTCGGGATTACCAGACCTTCTTCATTGTATATATGTTTACACAATATTTGTTAGTATTTGTATTTATTGATTGCATTATTGTAAAAGTTTACTGCTATTACCATAAAATCTTGTAATTCCTTTCCCAGGTCATCACTTTAATTAGTTTGAGTTTTAAGAGAAATTTCAGGCAGTTTTGCGGTAGGGGAAGCGTTTACTTCTAAACGTAACATTATTAAGAGATCAGTTCCGTACCAGCATTTCATACACATATACCTTGTAACCAATTATTTAAGTTTAAGTGCTGAAAATTCATATCCTATTACTATCTGTTATTTGTGAGCGTTGGTTTAATTTGGTGTTCAGTTTCTTTATAAGTTTAAGTGAAATATATTAAAGTTTTAAAGGCCTGCACGTATTTTATTAATGTTAACTGGTCCTTCGAACATATGCAATTAAAAGAAAACGAAAACTAGTGTTGGAGTTAAATGATACAGTCCTCGTGAAGCATCCAACCGCATAGCTCCAGACGCATCACCCAACATGAGTTATAGTCAAATCTCAAAATATCTCAGCAAGCAAAGAAAGCAACCAAACAAAAATTTATAGTGAAACAATGGTAGGGTTCTTCCACACCCAATGGATTGTGTTTACTGCTTTTATTTACTGCCACAGCTTGCTATGGATAAGAATCCCAAATTAAAGCTTACTTTTTGTCTACGTCCGATCTCTGCTAACAACAGCTAATCCAATGTACAATATTTGAAGAATAAATAAATATTGTGTACAGCTCGTCCAAACTTGATGGCACCTGAGATGCGCGATGCGTAGTTTAATTGAGTGCGTCTCTTTCGTTTCACGATGCTTATTTTTTTATATACATACTTAAAATTGATCTCAGGCGTCAGTGCCATCAGTTTTGGAACGAGGTCTACAGAATAATTGTTATTTAAATATTGTACATTGTATTAGCTGTAATTAGCAGAGATCGGGTATTCATTGGTGTAGAATAAGGGAGAAAATAGAATAGAATAGAAGAGAAATAAAACAAATAGGTGGAATATTCAGTTAATTAATTCAGTAGTTACAAATAAAATGTAACTTTTTTACAGTTCTGTGGTAAAATAAACTTACGTATTGTCTTAATAGTGGAAACATCTTTAAGTAAAGAAACTAATCTTTCAATGTCACAATTTGCCAGTGGTGAAATTTCTTTTAGACTTGTAAATTTACTAGTTCATATGCAATATGAAGCCTCCTTCCTGTGTTACATGGAGAACTAACCATTTGTAATTTTCCCAGATGTTTTCTGTTTGGAATGTTTTTGTGATAAAATAGCAATAGAGGTATACAATCATTACACGCTTATCAAATCTCGTATAAACCATATTCTAATTTACTTGATTATTTCTTTAGGTATTTATTTTAGATTTTTAAAGTAATTTGGAAGGTTTATCTTTGCAAAAAACCTATCCCACTCAAGACAAAAGAGAACACAAAAATATCATGAAGAATTGAAGAATAATTTTTGGGAATGCTGAAACATATGCGTATGTAGATTGATAAGACAATAATTATACCGATTAAAACAGTTTTCCACCACGAATTTAAATGTGTGGGTTCTGTCCCAGGTATGTATCGCTATCGATCTAAATCTTGACCTACAGTTCGACGACTGCAGTACGTTTTTGGTTTGTTGGATTTTGGGTTATTGTTACCCATGTCTTCACTATAGAAAATATCAAATCAATAATACTTTTTCGGTCACCTATATGAAATGCATAATTATAAACAAACCAATTCTACAGAAGTGAATATCTTTAAGGTATAATTTTTAAGCAAAGTAAAGCATTTGCTTTGCCTAAAAATAATCTCTCTTCGGAAGCTTGCAAACTAAAAGTTACAACGTATCTATAAGTAACTTGTAGAGGCTGTAAATCTTTAGATAGGCCGACGCTAGAGCCTCCCAATAATGCCTTAATTTATTTTATAATCGCAGATATCCCTTGCCGCCAGAATGGCTTTCGCTTTTCAAATCCCTAGGAAGTAATTACAGACCCCATTTCGGTGCCCGTTGACCTTTTTTATTCGAATTTTATTCACCTCGGTTATAAAAGACTAACCTATAAACCTACAAATTCGCATTTCTATACGTCGCGACACGTGTGAATTCAGCAAGCAAAAATTCCTCAAATTAATTTTCCACCGCAGTAAATATCAAATAATATACGTATGGGAAAAATAAAATCTCCCGTGCTTTTATATTCGTACACTCGCCGCATTTGTTCGCCGCAGTCGTGCTTCTTAATATAACAAACAAAAATAATGAATTATAAACGTCAATATCAGAACTGCATGTGCAGCCGTTCATTTCATTGTTCAAATTCACAATAACTTACGTTGGCCGAATTAAATGGAGCTTTATTGTAATTGGTTAATGCCACAAATATAAGTTAGAAAACCCTCTAAAAATATAAACCGTTATTTTCTATTTTAAGGACTTTTATCGTTTACATTTGCTTACGGTAAACACGTGTATTCAAGGAATACAATGTGGGTTAACAATTAATTTTGCACCGGTGGTATCTAATAAACTCCACTATAAATTTTGGAAGTATTTGAGGCTTGTAATTTGGTTTTTATCTGGCGGTGTCCCTCTCAGCGGTGGGTAAATATGAAAACGCTCCTGTGATAAAGCGGGCAGAAATGTAACGAGAATTTATGTCACTCATTTATTTCATTTTCAAAATTCATACGGCCCCCGAAACAAATTTAAACTTTGCTTTGCACATAATCCAGCTTGATTTCTAGTTTGTCGTTTTGCTTTCGCAATCTGACACTTTATTTCCTAAACGTTATTTTTTAAACATATGCTTGGCAGTTTATTTTAGTTTGCGAGAGTTTAGAACACAAATTGCTGATGTAATTCAGTTAACATTGAATTATTAAAAGATATACATCTATGCACTGCTCACATTACGATTTTATGCGAAAATTAAATATCAATATTGTGGTACTACAAAATAAAGTTTTACAGGTCAGTTTCTGTGGAATTATTATTATTATATTATCTTTCCATCCAGATTTTCCCAAGAAATAATTTTATTAAAAGATATTTTTCATGATTACACTGTGACTCTATAACACCTATACTTTCTTGCTTTTTAGCTACAATTTTGAATGCTTAGCAAGATGATAATTAAGTATTTACTGTTAACTCATTAGTAAAGCATTTGAAAAGTTAATGCTATCTGGAAAGGAACGTGTTATATAGGACATGAAATCGAAAAGTCTTTGCGCAAGGGTTTTCCATGAATAATCACAAAATACAAAAATTCCCACAACTTTTCTATCATACAAACATTTTTCAATTGAACGAATTAATAACGGGAAAGTTGTAACAAACTTAACCTCTTAGATTTTTTTAAAAATTCTTGCCAGTTTAGTGATTTATGTGGAGTACTTTTATTTTTTCCCCTATATGCTAGACACCAATACCAAGCTTCCTCATTGATCAAGAAAATCATGTTTGAACCCCTTCAAACATTTTACCGTTCGTAGGCGCTTCTACAATACATTTTGAATGCACAGAAAACAAGAGTTCCTCCACATGCTACTGTAATCTTGTGCTTCTTCTGCTTTTCGAACACCTGATGGTTTGTTTCACCCATTTCAACCCCTTTCTTCTCATTCTTGGGATATTGAGGTCCAACTGTATTTCCACCTTTTTGGAGGTTTTCTGTTACTAGCGATTATCTATCTATTATCTGTCATCCTGGACATATGCTCATTCCAGAATCTTATTCTTGCGCTAATCTATCTTACTACATTCTCTGTTTCACATCCTTCTCGGATTTCTTTACTTCTTCTTTGATTTCGTAAGGTGTTTCCGGGTATAGTTCTTAGTATCTTCATTTCGTTTGTGCGTGCCATCATTTTGGTGTAGGCTGTATCATCTCGCATTTCAGCTATATAGATCTAATGCATTTCTTGTATATTCTAACTTTGCTGGCGATTGACATGGTAATCTTTCATCTTCCATATGGTCTTCCATATGGTAGTTCAAAAGGCGACCGCTATTCTGACAGCTATTAGTCTGTTGTTCAGCTAGAGCTTATCACCATGCTTTTCGTTTTAGTGGTTGTGTTGAGCCTTTTGGCTTTTTTTCTTGAATGCTTGGAGCAGCCAATGCAAGTTGTTTGGACGGTGTCCGCAAACACTATTGCGTAGCATAAAAATTTGAGATCTTTATTTCTTATCCGATATACACGATTCGTATTCGTTTTCCATTGTCCTGCCCATTATGCGGTTGAAGAGGAATGAGCTAAGACTATCTTCCTGTATCACACTTGTGTAGGCACTCCACCACAATCAGAACAAAAACAACAGTAGACTGTAGACGTTTTTGTTCTGATTGTGGTGGAGTGTCTGTGTTCAGCTGTCTAATCATTTCTACAATGTTCTCCCTTATGGTTCAGTTCATTTACAAAAACCGTCAGTCGTATCCAGTCGAATGCTTTAGTCAAGTATATGAAGCACATGCTGCTTTATTATATTCAATAGCCTACTCTATTACCTGCCTGACGACAAATAACGTCGCTGTAGACCGGCGTTTTTTGGAAGTTTTGTTGTTCTTGACTTGTGATGTTTTGAGATGTGTGCTCTAATAAACGGGCGAACAATTTAATGGAAGTGTTTAGTAGCGATAGTTTGCTGGATCCGAGGTCTTTCCTTTTTGAAATAGCAGAATGGTGATACTGTATTATCAGCCTTCGGGTATGGTGAAGCTGTTCAGTCAATTTTTCTGCCCAGCATTTTAACACAAAATACAAAATAGGATACGGTGGCTTAAAATAGTAAAAAAATATATAAAAAATACCCTTACCACCTCGATGAGTGAAGAACTCCTGGATACGTATTTCGGCAACTAAGTTGCCATCCTCAGCAGAATCTACGAAGGAAGATAATGTTAGACGTCACACTCTGGGAGATTT
This sequence comes from Osmoderma eremita, assembly GCA_031763485.1. NCBI lineage: Eukaryota > Metazoa > Arthropoda > Insecta > Coleoptera > Scarabaeidae > Osmoderma > Osmoderma eremita. Next base: position 935,278 of record JARFOC010000408.1, on the reverse strand, counting down.
GCACCACACAGAACGCCACTTGAATAACACTGTGTTAACTGTATTAACAGTGTGTAAGGGTGTTTTTTATTTTTTTTTTTCGGTATTTTAACAATCCGTTGGAAATGTTGTCCCAGTTGGAGCTTTGTCGTGTTTACAATGATTCACATCGGTCATCACATCGTTCACTGTGATTTATTCAATGCCACCGATTCATGTTGCATTCTCTCGTCTGAGTCTTCGTCGCTCTTTCGGTCCTGTCCAATTGTCTGACGAGATGTCATTTATTTGTACTGTCTCCCTCTTTGCTCCTCTAAGCATTTTCTATGTGTGCTTTTGGGTTTCGTAATGTAGGTCACTTTCTCTACTAAATTTTTCTGGGTACCCTTTTTTTATTTTTCATATTGTGTCATTTGCTCCATTTATAATTTCGGTGCAACTTGTAACTTGATGTTTTTCTTTCTTGAGTCGTTTCACATCCGGCATAAACCAAGGCTTTTCATTTCTGTCGCGTGTGGTTGAATTTACTTTCCTAGTGTAAACGTTTTAGTTATTGCGTATACCGTCTGGAAGGTTACGTCCTGGCAATAGGAATTCGTGTATAAGCTGAGATAGACGTAGTGAGCTCCGTTAGTTGAGAAGAGTCAGCGAAAAATTAAGAATTATGCGAGCTGGTGTACTTCCCATACGTATGTGCGTCGGATAGGTCAGGAGATTGGATATACCGTATTTATTCTAATAAGCGCCCCGGCGGTTAATCATTTAGGGGATCTATATTTGCGGCGTTTAAAAGAGGTGCGGCGTTTATTTCGAATCAAACCAAATCCTCATTCCTGTTCTTTTGTTATCCATCTCAAAACAACTGTTTTATAACTTAGTTCTGATACAAACGACTTCATTTTAGTATCACATACGGAATTCAATCTGAGTGTGGTTAACGGGGATTCCCGTACCAACTTTTGCCGTTGATTGTGTGCACTTTCCATAAAGCTGCGGCGTTTATTGGAGTGCGGCGTTTATTTCATTCGGCATCATGTTCTTGCGGCATCTATTAGAGTGCTGCGGTTATTGGAATTGCGTCTACAATTAGAATAAATACGGCACTTCTTAGTTAAACTGCTAGATACACTTGCTAGTCACTAGTAATTCTTCAAGGAGCGTGTAATCGCTGAATGCGCAGTTCTGTGACATACACGCGCGGCGTGGTGTTTACTTACAGACTTATTCAGTTCGGTGAAAAACTAACATTAAGGGGTTAATAATTAACTACTATACTATTTGCAGTTAAATTTACAGATAGACCTATTTCAAGCATTGCAACAATACAAAATACGGTTGGAGCATTAGAGAATGTCGGAACTCTTGCTAGTTGAAAAAGATAAAATTATTCACCTTGTATAATGACTTTCTATTAAGTAATATTGTTTTTCTTGTTTTTTTTTATTTACAAATTTGGAACAATTGTAAGCTCCCTACATCGCTTTTGTTTTATAGCTTCGTTTTGACGTAATGGTTTATTTCGATATAATTCAAGAGAATGGTTTTAGTTAGAACTTTGTTTCCTTTCACCAAAGCAACTTGATTTAATTTTATTATGATTATTTTGAACAGAATGTGTTTTACATACTAGTATAGTACGCAATTACACTGTTGAAGCTCCTTCCATCGATACCAGTACTAATCAAGGAAATCTAAGTAACGTGTGACGTGTAGGCTGGCGCTTATTATTAATTCGGTCTACTTATAGTCGACCACCCAAATCGTAGTTTCCTATAATCAGATCAATAGCTTCCACCCTGTAGATGTACATATGTCGATTTAATAATATGTAATGCAACGACAGTATATGTTATATATCGATTCATTTTGTCACCTTCATTAATACTTTGTTTTAGATTCCGTTTAAAAAAATGTAAGTTTCTAAAATCTATACATCTCATTAGGGGCAACAGAATCGTCTACCGCGTATCTTATTTGAGATATTTTGTTCAATGAGCGATTTGAGGTAATACTTTCATGGAGGATGATTATAAAATTACTGGCATTGCTTTAAATTAATTACAACGGATATATCTTCAATTATTGTATGTGTAAGCTAATTATTTGAGTTCGGGGTAATGATTAGCCACCTGTAAATTATCTAGCATCTACTAATTCTTATACTTATACCTAAGGGCACAATAATTTGTTTTAAATTGTTACCTGTTACCGGTTGCAAACAATCTGTAGTTAAGGAGACAGAAACGAACACGGAAATGTTCACTGATTATAAAAAAGCAAACTTCATTTTAAGCAATGCTTACGTTTTATCAAGATATACACCTGCCTCCACGAATATACCTGTTGAACACCAAACACAAACTAAGTATATGAATTTTCCCTTGGTTTACCGCGACATAATACAACAGATTACGATTATTGCCTTTACGGCCTCCTATGAACATACGAACATAAACATAACAAAGTTGGGAGTGTTATTATACCAGAAAACGTGTCGACAGAGAGAATCTTTCCCCATCTTCGTATTTTCCTCCGCTATCGTTGTAAGTACCGCGGTCGAATTTTATATTATTTATAATATCTCCGGGGGGGAAGGACGTCGTAAAAATAGCCTTTGGTTTGCATGACAACAAGGGTCTTGTATAAACAAGCTCCGGGAAGACAAAGGGGAGATGATGTAAATTGGGCAACAAGAAGAGGCCACTCCGCAGCTCGTGGCGGTTTTTGAAAGTAAAATGTGTTATCTGGGGAAATCTAGAGGCGCCCGCGGCCGCCGGATGTATGAATATGTTATGCAAGATGGGGATCACGTTTAACTTCAGATTTTTTTTTATAGTCGCGCCGAATTTTCCAAAAAGAAACAGTTCGGAAAAGAATGTGGCAATAAAAAATCATTACGACGCGTCCCTTATTGTGTTATCCCTGACTGGAATGCGAATTGAATTGCAAGGCTCATTCCGATCTTCCTTTTTTTCGTTTTGTTTTGTTCGGGTTGCGCAGGATCGGGATTACATAAAAATAATAAACGTAGTGCGGTACCGGATAATCAGAAACAGAAGTCGGAGAAGGTATTAAATTGACTGGTTTTGAAGGTAACGTTTTTTTTCCTGTGCTTATTTTGTAACTGCTTTCTTGCGATAACGTTCTGGTTTTGATAGGTGTTGTGGGCAAAACAACTGTTGCTATTATTTTAACGTCCCTTTTGTTGCTTTTCCACGAAACCACCACCAGATGTTCAAGACTGACATTTCACACTAGCAGTTATACAGGCTGTTTCCTACGTGCATTTCAAAATTTGAGAATGTGATTTCCATTAATAATTTTAAAAAATGTCCCTATAAATATATTGGGCATATTTTTGCAAGTTGTAGTAGCCTGAAACAAAAACAATGTTTTTTTTCAATGCCTTCATTGTAATAAGAAATGCAAACCCCTTATAACAAATATTTAAAGAAACTGTTGAGAATGACCGTGCTTTTAATCGTCTCGCCATAGATTGACGAACGCGTCATACACCATTCCTTATAACACTGAAGGCATAAGTAGCGTGATTGCGTAAACCTTCTACGTATCCGATGGAATTTAAACTAAGTCTTCAATGGAAGAACTCCAAAGCATTTAAATCGGGTGGACGAGGCCGTCATGGATTTACTCCTGTTCCTCCTATGGTCAGGATAATCGAAGAATGGACGGGCCCAGATGCTAAAATGTGCTGAGGCTTCGTCATATGTATATGGTCAATTCTTAGTTCTGTGGACAAAATGCAGGTCTCGTCAATAATTTTTTAGACGACCAAACAAATATACAAGGGATGTCCGGTTACTAAGGTACGTTTGCGCGATACACCGCCTACGTCGCTCCGATCAGGTTGAAACTAGATGTGCATATGTACTGCATAGGTTGCTATTATCATTGTCTTAGGTTCAGTACAACGTGTGCAGTGACAACCGCACAATGTCAGTTCCGATCGAAACATAGTCCGAGTTTGAAGTGCGAGCGGTTATTTGTTTTTTGCATGCAAATAATGAAACACCTACCGAAATTCATAAAAAAATACTGAAGACTTACGGAGAACGCATTATGAGTCGAAAACAAGTTCGTGTTTGGTGTACCTAAGCAATTCAAAAGTGGACGCACAGCTCTGAACGATGATCCCGAAGGTGTGTGAAAAAAACAATCAACAAGAAAATGGATGAGAATCAATTAAAGGTCGATACGCTGATTCGAGAAGATCATCGGTTGAACAGGAAATTGCTCTACTGACCGGCATTCCTAAAAGCTCTGCTAGTGAAATCGTATCTCAATTAGGCTATCAAAGGTGTACGCGATATGGGACTAAAATTGTTGACCGACCAACATAAAATCCAACGAATGGCGGCGGCAATTTAGCTTTTAACACGCTATCGTCAGAAAAACGGATTCCTAGAGTCTATAGTTACAGGAGAAGAAACGTGGGTACACCATCAAACCCACGAATCAAAAAAAGGCTCGATGACGTGGAAGCATCCGAGTTCATCAACACCGAAAAAATTTTTAAATTTGGCAGTCTGCAAAAAAGACAATGGCAAGTGTGTTCTGGGATATGCAAGGCATTGTGCTCATAGAGTTTTTACCACCGAAAGCGACAATTAACAGCGATATTTATTGTCAAATTCCCGAAAAACTATACGAAGCCATTTGGCAGAAAAAAGGGGAAGATTGACGAAGGAAATTAGGTTATTGCATGACAATGCAAGACCGCACACCTCAAGTCAGACGAAGGCCTGGCTTTAGAAACACAATTGGGAAATGATTGTCCATCCGCCCCATAATCCACACCTGACTCCTCGTGATTTTCATTTGTTTAGGGCGTTGAAAGCTCACTTGTCGGGTAACAGGTTTGAAGACGACGACGAAGTTCAAGAAGATGTACGGCGGTTTTTAACAAATTTGGATCGCACCTTTTATGAAGAGGGTTTACAGAAGCTTCTGCCTTAACATTGGCGGCGATTATGTTAAAAGTAGCTAACAGTTCACGCTTTTACTTAGTGTATGTATGATTTCTAAAAATAGTCTCTCTGGAATTCACAAATATACCTTTGTTACCCGGTTATTCCTCGTATATACTACCAACATATTAGTAGTGTTTGTTATTCATCTGGTCGTCCAAAGAATGACTATGGGCAACATCTACGTTTCGCTCATGGAACTAACAATTGCCCGTGTATAATGTTTGTTTGTTGGGTCGTGGCAGTTATAGCGGCAATTCTCATGTGTACGAATGAAATCAGTGCTCCGTAGTCAATTGAGTTACTAGAGTCATGTCGGTAAATGATGAAAGTGGTACAGATTTACCAACTTCAAATTTTCTTTTCTTAAATTATCGTCGATTCTGACATTCGATTTGTAATTAGATTATTCATGTTCAAATAGGTATTGTACTTTGGATAAAGATGTTCACTTAAACATAAGCTTTGCAATATTCTATGGCTGCAATGACTAATTGACCTGCCTTCTTAGAAGATCATGATACGATGATATGACGATTAACGAAGCTTCTTCTAAATTAAGTGTCCAGATCACAAATCTGCTAAATAAAGTTTTTTTTTTGTACAAACTATCGTTATTATAAGGTAACGTATAGATAAGTTTGTGGGAAGTTCAGGTAGAATAAAGTGCAACATGTTATATCTCTATACGTGAAGTCTGAAGATATTGAATTTCTCGAAACACCCACCTATTACACGGGGAAAATGTTGAAACTATTGTTAAAGCGACGCGACTCGAAATAAATTTTCAGCGTATTGGTGCTGCGCTGGATTGTAACGGTGCCACTTTTCAAGTGTAATAATACTTCTAACGGCGCCGTGTTATTGTTCTATTTTGTATGTATTTATACAAAAGCCACTACCAGTCCCGATCGTCCTACTCTCGTACAGAAACGGAAAGACAAACGGACTGTTTTTGTACATGCATCGGCTTTCAGATGAGAATGTTTGCCCGGAATATATTTCGTGTACCATTCAACCGGTCCGCTTCTTCTAGTTTATTTTATTTTTTATTATTAGCAGTCGTATTTTCCGCGGCCGGACGCGCAACCAGAATACATTATGCGCTCAAGTTAAATTGTTCGCTGAAAATGCTGATTAGTTACCTTGCGCTCAAATACTGCTTCTTCGCTTTGATGCCGTTTCTCCGGAACAAATATACCTTAGTAAAATTACACGAAACGAAAACACTCCTTGCTCTGGAACAGAAGATATATAACTTCTAAAAGCAACGGGAACAAGGACAACTTAAACCAAAATTGTATAAAGTCTATTGGTATCGGCTGAATACTGTAGTGTTGTTTTCTTCTGTCTTTATTTAAATAAAAATATATAAATGTACTTGTAAGTACATAATTTTTATTAGGTGTCAGTGCATATAAATGTCAAAAAAAGAAAACTAAAAATGCAACAACATATTATATTTTGATTTCAAAACTATAAGTGCTTTCTGTTAAATATAACTATAATACATAGAAGATGACATCCACAACTTGAAATGTACCCTCCTGATCTCTTGATTTTTTATTATAATGAACAGCCTTGAATTTTCTGATGAAGGAATGAAATATAAATTTCCAAACGTTACATGAAGCAACAAAATGTTTTCATTACTAACCACAAACCCAAAATTAAATCAAAAATGTAATTTTTTTTTACAATGAGGAGCACATAATCAGTGTTACGGAAGCTTTACCTCATGTGTACAGGTGGCCACTTTCCACCTTCGTATATAGGTAACTTTCTTAAGATTAAAGATACAAAATCGGTTTAATGGACAAAGCTGCTCAGAAAATGGAGTTATAGTTGATGTTAGTGTCACATTTGTTATCCAGTGCAAGGTTTGTGAGATATTCAAGAACAATTGAAAACTTCAACGTCAATTTTGTTCACAACCCCTTTACATAAAATAAAGGTGAAAACTGTTTCTGGTACAGTTCTTTATACAGAATCTACTAATGCCATTTAAAAAGAAATGGCACTCTTTATTTTGGAGATATAATACAAACTTTTAAATAGAAGTCATAGTTGGCCATGGTGTCATTAAAACGCTTACTTTTTTTCTGATTTTATTCATATAACATTTGGTATAGCTATCTTTTTGAAATTTTGATTTGCAGTTAAATAAGGAATTATTGTTTCTAATAATTAGGAAAATAATCAACTAGGCTTATTATTATCGGAAAACGCTCCGAAAGATAATAATTACACACTGCTCGGCAATTATGAGCAGGTGCATCATTGTGCCCGAAGTATTTTCAATTTTGCATAAAATTTAGTGGTATTTCACCTAATATGTCTTCCCATGTATTACGGAAAAAGTGTAAATATCGTTCATCATTTAAGTTGTTTTCATAAAAACATGGTCGCAATATTTTTATACCAAAAATGCGGCACCACACATTTACGGAGAACACATGTTGATCTCTCCTTTCGGTAGTATTAAGGTGAGGATTATTTTGAGACCAATAAATATCGTTATTTGGATAAAATATGACATTATTTGTAAATTTCCTTTCATTCGTAAATAAAATTGTATCAGAAAGCTGCGGATTATTTTGTGTTTTTCTCTCAAAAACCATCTAGCAAATAATCTTTCACGGTTTTGTGCATACAACGTCTGACTAACGCTGCATTTAAATGGCTTTGTGTTCATTTTGTTTAAGAATTAGGCGACCTTTTTCTGTGGAAACAGCGCATTCGCTTAAAATCTCCCGTGTGGATGTTTTTGGTTTGTAATTTACATACCCTAAATCCCTTTCCTCGTCTTCCGGTTTAAACTTTTTTTCTGTAGTACATGGTAATAAAATCACGCCTAATTGCAATAGTGAAAGTGATTGTGTAGGGTTCTCACCCATATACACGGGGCTATTGCCACACATACAGATAAGGCCACACTAAGTAAAGTGCCAGGAAATCACACATAATTTAAAGTATTATACAAACCAGAAAAGACCTGGTGCATACAAATATACATTCACTCTGTATAACAAAACAGGGCGCAACACACTCTGTAGATAACAACCACACATATACACATCTATACACACATATATTAGAAATCGACGCAAACAAATATAACAACAAAGTAATACAAAAAACAAAAAAATCACAGATAGTGGAAAACAACGGTATTAGCAACCAATAAAATATACCTATGTAAAACACAAATAACTTTTGTAAGACTTGAGACTTCAGGCTAAACACATCTAGTTTTTTAAATGTATTGTAAATGTATAAGTATACTTTTAATAAGCTGTGACAATTAATTTATTACACTACTGTAAGTATGTTTTTATTTAAAAGAAACAAAAAAACATATAAAAAAAAACAACATGAAACAGACAAATAATTTTAAGAAAATATTATTAGAATTTTAAGATTAACATATTAAATATGTATAGGTATACACTTTGTAGGTCTGATGAAGCGAAACATACTAAGTAACCCGAAACTTCACGTTGTGTAATGAATTATGAATTGAATAATACAAGTTCATACAGTAAACAACTGTTTCTCTCCAAAAAAATTAATTATATCCCGTATTCTACCGAAAACGGTAGTATTTATTTATACACGTATTTATAGATGTATACTTTTTATTATAATGCCCTTTTTGGAGTTTCTCTGTCGGGCCAACAATTATTATCTATTTATTAATTATGTATTTACTGTGATTTGTAGGCAATGCCGTCTCACATTAAGCTTAATGTAAGATTTGAAACTGGTGTTTCACTTTATACTATAATAAAAATCGTAATAAGTTTCTATTCAAAAACTCCAGTTTTACATAAAATATTCCAGCTATTCCATATCGCAACAGTAGCAAATTCATCTATTAACAGATTTAGTACATTTTAAGCAAATTATGCAGACGGTCAGATCAAAATATCGTGTTATCAAAAAAACGTGGCTCATAATCAATGAAGTAATTCCCCCTAAATGGTTGTACATTCGAAAATTAAACGCGTAACGGTCGCCTGCGTCATTAGCAATAACGGCATCATAAAAAGTATGGCGAATACCTTTTTGCCATCCGCAAAGCACACCGGAAAAATAATTTTGGTGTTGTTGCTCTGCAAAACGTTCATTAAAATTTTAATATTAAGGTAGTTTGAGATAAAACATAAAACTTCATTAAACGAAATGAATTCACCGGGTTATCTTCTGCATGGAGCGAAATTTTCTTTCGGAATCAGGTGCATTAGACTTACTGTGTACACAAGCCTGGGTTATGAAAAGATACTTTAATCGCTACCTGTGCTTTTACTTCTTTGTAGTACAAAATAAGTGGAAAAATGTAGAGTAGAATAAACTTATGATATCGCTGACTTTGTTTTTGCAAGATAAATTTGAGCTTGGTACCCAAAGTATGAATTTAGGTAAGTATAAAATTCTCACAAACGAGATGATATAAAATTCTTATTAATTACATCCGATATCAACTGGTATTTCTATTTACATCATCGGCTACAAAATACACCATTTGTACTGTTCCCGGTTTTAAAGCCGGTATAATTATTTTTTATGCCTTTCCAGTCGACGTATTCTTCTATAACGATCCGTAATTGTCGGCGGAAATACCGTAAAAATCTAATCGAATACGGATTTTTCTTTATTTCGTTCGCTTAAATTCCAATTACAGTTTTATGATTGTAAAGTTTTAAGGGCCGAGAAAAACTCGTTTTAAAATCCGTAATTTCCAGGCTCCAATTTTATGCTCTTATAAGTACAACATGTAAAGTTGGCCGAGTTACGGCCACTTTAAATTTTTAATAGATTAGATTTGGAGTTGATTAGGAAATTTGTGATGGTAGAGCGAACTCTGTTTGAGAAAGTATTTCAGTGAATAAAATGTTTTGTATATTTTGCCCATAATGTTTTCCGTAGTATGATAAAAAAATTCACCAGTTTGACAATTCAATACTATCCGCAAAAGTGTAAATGTGTGAAATATAAATCAAGGGGGTAGTAATGTTACAATAACAATAATATGAACATATAATTTAACGAATGAAGAAATTTATCAAATACCTTATCTAGTGTAACCCGGGTATGTGTGTAAGATGTGTACCACCCACTTATGTTTTCCTGTACCCTCGTTACTCGTTCTACTCCTTCCAAATCTTCCTCCACTCCATTTTTCTAAACAGCCCTTCTTTAGGACTCGGTTTCTTAATTTCACTCACAGAATTTATTTATTTTTCTGGCCTTTTTTGACCTTTTAATTTGTTTTTATTTTTCGTTTGATCCGTTGCTCCCGTTACCATCTCCAATAGCCCTGTCATCATTACCACGGCAATCTATTATTATGTCTTGTACCGCTATGTAATCGCATTGTCGACGCTTTCCAAACTATACTAGCAACATACAGCCATCCTGAACGCCCTCAAGACTCTATGGTGGTAACTTGAGGTCGATTAATTCCACTGGCAAGTTCTTCTTCATCTGGTGGACCCGGGATGTGGTGTGATGGGTTCCTCAAAACCCTTCTGTTGTGTAGTGTTGTGTGATGTGTAATTTTTAACAGCGACCGTCTTTACCGACTCGGATGGTAATGGAAACTCTAGTATTAAATTTAAATATAAATCGTATAGGTGGCAGTCCTGCGCCTATTTAATTAACCGTGGTGATAAGCAATTTGATGGTAGCGAGAGGGTCCCTGGTACACGAACCTAATATAACGATGAATCTTCAATGCAAGATGCTGTATAAGATCATGGCAATATACACATAAACTACACACTGAGAGGTGAAAATAGTTTAGTATTGAAAATAATAATAAATAATCCAAAGTATTACATATGTAACTTGTCAAGTTGTGTTTAGAAAATGTCATGGTTAATGAGTGCATATTATTAATTGGAAATTGCAAATTAGCTTTGGATGAAAGTCATTATTACCATTGATTTAATTCAATACAACAAACATGAAGACAGCAATTTGACAGTCCAATTTTATTGTGTAGGTATATGATTTTCCACTAACAACAATTTGTGTAAACCTATGAAACAAAATTCAAGGTTGTGGATTCTGACACAATTAGTCCACCCATATGGGTGGTAAAGCACCACCAACATTTTCCTAGCACTTTTGTTAATAAATCTAAACGATTATAGGGATTTTAAAATTCGAGAAAACGAAAGGACATTTGCAAGATATGGTATTTCATACTTGGTTTTCAAACTTAGCATTTGAAACAATATAAGTTGTAGACTAATATAAATTTGTAAAAAATTTAAGTCTTTTATCCTAACAAATAAAGGATGCTTAAATAATTTTTATCTAAAATTATTACCTATTTTGAATTATTGTTGCTGCTGATGAATTTAACAGTTACAGTATTCCATAACCATTTCACAGAATTTGAGATGCTGATATTTGTCTTTAATTTTATTTCATTAATTTGTAGAAGTTTAAAACAGACACGTCAACCTTTTCTTCGATTCTGCGATCGCTCTAGTAAGCAAGTGTGATTCCTTTCCTGCAAATTAAAACATTGCGTCATTCAATTTGAAAAGTATGTATAATTTGTCCTGTGGGGCGATCAGGATGATAATACTTTATAAGATTATTCTATATTCATATTGCGATGCGCCAACTTAATATCCTAATACCACAAGGCGAAGGAATTTAGATTCGCGAGTATTACTTCGTTGGATGGGTTCATTTTCGAAGTATATCAAAACATTAGCCACTTCCCAGAAGTTTGAATGAATCGACATCAATGGGGGGACTACTAGCGCTGCAGCTACATTTTACGTCAGTCCACATTAACACGTGAATAAAAAAGGTATGTGCTTTGTCAATTTTGTTTACGATCGTGCTCTCTTCGTTATTTCGATAAACGTGTACGCTTCTGCTTTTGTTCGCAAAGGGCAAGCCTTAATTACTAATCATGTAGGAGACGTGGACTTCGTCTAACATTGGCCGCCCATAAAATCACTTGTATACAGTGGGTATTGTGGATATTCAATAGTGTTTGTTAATTTTTCAAAAAAAAAAATCCTATTTGGAGGAAAAAAAGCAAAAAGCATACCATTATCACATGCCTATCATTTATAGACGATATTATAATTTAGTATTTTTAGAAATTCTGGCATATATATTGCTATGTTTCAAAATGCTAATAAAATAATTTGGCAATGAATTTTAAATAATAATAATTACAAACTTAGGTTCTGTTGTACATGTCAAATTGACACGAGGCTGGCAGTTTCTGAAAGGTTAATGATTGTTAAATTAATATTTTAGTGACTTAATCAAAAATTGTAATTTATCTAAATTATATCAAAGAAACCTAAAGATGTGTTTGAAAATATAATTTTGAAATGCTACTTTACCAATAATACGCACATATAATTTAACGAATGAAATAATATCAAATACCTTATAAAATATAACTTGTGTAT
>JARFOC010000408.1:911017-922760 GCA_031763485.1 Osmoderma eremita | reverse complement strand
TAGTAAAATTTAATGAGGGGTAATTCTGAACAAAATTGGAATTTATATTCCTAGAAAATACATATTAAAGTACAAATTAAATATACAGGGAGCGAAGAGGAGTTATTGATTTTTGGTATTAAAAGATTTTCCTCTGTTGAAACAAATTTTTAATAATTCGATAATAGTGAGTTATAAACGCCATTATGCAAAATAATATTTGCTGCAACCTAGTTAGAACCCAAAAGAGATGACTTGTACACCGAAATATATCCGCGCCGAAAATTTCACCGAATTCAGCGAACCGTACCGTTAGCCACGATTCCACTTTAAATTACCAGGTGCTGATTTTACCTCTTTAATATTGATGGTCGCGCTGCACGCCTGACAAAGATATAAGGCCGAGTGCGAACGTAACAGGACCATTCACCGGACAGTTACGTATACGCCGACAACATAAATTCGCAATAACAAATGAAAGTAGCCGATCACAAATCGCGGCGACGATGCCACTCCAGATTTGCTTAGGAGGCGCTCCTTCGGCAGTCGGACGGCGCGTCGCCTGACGTCCGACAACAAAACCGGGCCACGCACGCTCGCACATCTCCCGCAATATGAAATTAATTTATGACCACCGCGGTTGGAAATAGAGTCATAAACCATTACGGTACGAGAGCAAGAACACGTCGGCGTTATGTATGAGCTCGCCGGCTCGCATTCTGCGAGACACAATAAACGCAACAGGATAGGACGACACCTGTCGTTCGTTAAGAAACCCGAGGAGTCGACGTCTCATTAGAGGGGACGCATTAAGTTGTCAAATTGGGAAGTGCATGCGATCGTTTCTATAAAACGACAGACACTGATGTTCAGTATTTGATGATTTATTTTTGACCGTGACAGTGATGTGTGGACTAAGAGATGGCATTGTTACGCCCGATGAAGTCCAGCATAATTAATATTTAACCAAACTGGAATTAACGAAAGTTTACAAACTTAAATGACACGTGCATGTGCATACGCACTTTGTAATGATTGATAACCTTCCCAGGAATTCCTTCTTCAAATATAAACCGTGAAAGAATTGCAAGGACTCGGGGCTGGAATCATTAATACGTAGTATCGGGAAATCCACACCACATAAATTGATTTAATAAAATTCGGGATATATGTTTCAAGAGCACGTCGGCTCTCATTGTCAACCAATTCCCGAATATTGGGGAATTGGTTGATAATGTTTTACTATATTAGTAAGGTGACTTGGACCACGCAAATTTTGTAAACTAAAAATCTGATAGGAAATAAGAAATTTAAAAGTAAAAACAAACGTACACTAACACATCCTCAGAAGCATCAGACAGACAGGTATTATGGCTTTTTGCAGTATAATATAGCATTTAATGTGGAAGAAATTTAAGTGTTTTTTTGAAAATCTTGAAGGTCTTATGGACAAATACAACTTAAATATATACACTTGAGAGCAAAAAAATCGACTCATACCGCACACTCGCATTAAAACGCCTCTGGCACAAAAATTAAAACTTAAATTCCATTTTTGCTGTCAATACCTTTAAAGTTAAGATCTTAGCTTTAAAATGAGCGCACCTTCTTTTAAATCATACTTCTTAGGTGAGGTATAGCGTCCCATTCTGCGGTAAGTGCTTCTCGAAGGTCAGGTTTCGTAACTGGGGAAGGATTTCTAACCAGAACTTTCCTTTTCAGTTCATCCCACAAGTGTTCAATATGATTACAGTCTGGGCTAAATGCTGGCCAGTCCATAATCCTTATCCCAACTTTTTGCAAAAACTGCCCTATGGAAGCTGCACTGTGTGGACAGGCATTATCTTGCATCAAGATGAAGGTTTCCCCAATAAAACCGGCGTAAGGTACGCCATGGTCATCAATCAATGGACATGCTTCTCTAGAATTTCTCCCATGTATCGGGCCGCTGTCAAACCTCCTGCTCGGCCGCCAGTTTCAATAAAAACCAGCTCCGTTTTTGCGTCCATAGAAATGCCAGCCTACACCATACAGAACCTCCTCCAAAAGCGACCTTTTCTGCAATGAAGCATTGTGTAAACCTATATATATATGGTCTTTTATTCTCGTGTGTGTGATGGATTCTTTCAAATAACCCCAATAAAACAAAATCTAAGGGAGACAAATCGGGTAAGCGGGGTGGCCAGGATACTTCTTCATGGGAGTGAGTTCCAATCCAGCTGTTTGGAAAGAGTCGATTCAAAAAATTCCGAGAGCTATAGCGTTGTGGGCTGGGCAACCATCTAATTCAAAATAAATTCCTTGATGGTTAATGTCTGGTACTTGGTCTATTATCGGCAAAACTTCATGTTGCAAAATAGTTAAATAAGTAGCGCTAGTCAAATTGCCATTGATAAATACGGGACCTATAACCCGATTATTTAATAGCCCAGCCCATACATTTACTTTACGTTGATATTCCGTACGCGTGCTTACATTGCGGAATTCATTTTTTCTTGTCCTATTGACGGATTGCGAGATCTGACAAGGGGAAATGATGACTCATCCGTAAATAAAATATTATTTAAGATATTATCGTCGCAATTCACCATTTCCATCATCCTCTCTCAGAATTCCATTCATCTAAATGCATCGTCGTGAAATAATTGCTGATACTTTATAACTGGTATACCCATTGAGCCAGTACGTTCAAATTTCCTAATCAAGCCAAAAATCGTAGATACTGCGGGAATAGATTTATTTGGGTATTTCACACTGAATAAATCGTGGACTTGTTGAAAGCTATTCCCAGCATGATGCCATTTAAGCAAATCAATTTTCTCTTGCTCTGTGTATTTTGGAATTATGACAACATGCAACATATGTACACATACATACAGCACACAAGTATAGAGAGCACAGAGAGACTGACAGGTGACAGAATGACGCTGATGACGTGGGAGCGTATCAAGGTATACGCAGGAATGTTTTCCTCAATTGTGGTGGGGGATCGACTACTTCCCTACCCATCCGGTTACCAGAGATTATACCTGTATATAATATATTCAACGTGGATGAAACGGGCATAACAAATGTTCAACAGCCTCTCAATGTTTTAGCAGAAAGAGGACAGAAACATGTAAGTTCATCTGCCTACCTATGTGTAATTTTACAAAAAGAGCATGGTATACTGTTGATGGTGCGCATGTATATTAGTCTTTCTACCGCAGCGACATCTATAGATAAACATTAATTACGCTGCAGCAGCGCCATCCAGAGGTAAACCTCAGTAATCAATGATGATAGACAATGTATGCAAATTAAAAAAAATGTAAACAGTTTATATTAAAAAGGAGGTAAACAAAACGACTTTTAACCTGTGTAAATTACTTACATTTTTTCAATTTTCTTTATTGTACTGTGGAATAAAAGACGAATTTATATTTAAACTGTAATTTTTTTCTCTTTTGCTTGTCCGACTCACGAGTCCTATAATTCCGCGTTTTTGTTATCACTGCCTTATCTAGTATAATTTTCAAATCTTGCATTTACCGTAGAATATAATTTTACGAAACGTTGCAGTGCACCATCACCTATCTAATGGAATAACTTGGCAAAATGCATCGTTGTTTTCTATGAATATTATATCTATACGTAGAATCCTATACGTTAAATATTAAAGTTCAATTTCCTTTAACGATTCTCCACTGTTCCTGAATTGCCAATTCGTTCATACCTAAACCAAAGAAAGCACTTCTTCACATCAACATATCACATTGTTTCTAATGTATTGACACGATCTGTTTGATTGATTCGTATTTTCATCATTTAACCTTTTACGTTTTACGAATATTCTATATTATAAACACACTGTTCGGATTACTCCTCCCGCACAAAGTATTAATTAATTCGGGACACGTGTTTCGGGAATATGTGGATTCCCATTATCAAGTCGGATTCCGAATGGCTGTGGAGATCGCTTAAACTAGAAACATGCACCACTTTCTCCTCTCCCTTTACTCTCTTTACCTACCCCAAAAAACACATGCACCATTTTCCCCCACTCCGCCCTGAATGGGAGAATTCTAAGAATGGACCGCACGCCGTCTCAAGAGGACGCTGTTAACCGCTCATAATAAATCAATTAGCGCTGAGAATGCAGATGCTTATGAATCGATTTATATTAAAAAGAACAGGAACCTCCTAAATCGCGAGGAAGCGCCTCTGTCTTTCTCAGCGCTAATTGATTTATTATGAGCGGTTAAAAACGTCCTCTTGAGACGGCGTCCGGTCCTTTCTTAGAATTCTCCCATTCAGGGCGGAGTGGGAAAGATGGTGCATGTGTTTTTTGGGGTC
The DNA here is from genome assembly GCA_031763485.1 of Osmoderma eremita. NCBI lineage: Eukaryota > Metazoa > Arthropoda > Insecta > Coleoptera > Scarabaeidae > Osmoderma > Osmoderma eremita. The sequence continues at coordinate 918,446 of JARFOC010000408.1, read as the reverse complement.
GGTAAAGAGAGTGAAGGGAGAGGAGAAAGTGGTGCATGTTTCTAGTTTAAGCGATCTCCGCAGCCATTCGGTATCCGACTTGATAATGGGAATCCACGTATTCCCGAAACACGGGTCATCCCGAATTAATTAATACTTTGTGCGGGAGGAGTAATCCGAACAGTGTGTTTATTGTGCTGCCCCACCGTCCTTGCTATCTTTACTCATTCTATATTATATTCTTTATTCTAATTTTAAATATGAAAATGCATTACTGTTCCTAAAAGACATATATATATATATATATTTTCGAAAAAGTAAATTGCAAAATGATGAACTTATTATAAAATCATGCCCTAAGAAAAAGAAAGCTGTGTGGTCTATAAGCAGAGAAAATGCAAATTGTACAAAAAAAAATATGCAGATGTCATGTCTGAAACGTTTTAGACAAATCTGAAGTGTGTAATAAATTTTAATCAACACTTGACAACTCTACCTTACCACTCAATATCCAACCATGCATTATTTAATTATGAAATCCATTGAAACTCTATTAACCGTTACTTAAAATCTATCATGTCGTCAAATTCCTTTTGTCTCTTCTGCAATTGAAATAGATGTATGTAGAAACTGCTAAAAATTTTGCGTACTTTCTTTCTCCGGATGCTACGCTGTATACCTACTTTTATTGTAAGGCATTCGTTAATACGTATTAATAAAATATTACCTGAAATAAATAAAGGGATTTATTTCCCTCCAGACTATCGCTGAACCAACCACAGAATAATCTTTGCAATGACAGACCATGAATTTATCAATTTTCCCAACTACTATAAAATAATAATTACTATACTTAAGAAGAATATTTCTTTAAATATATTTTATTAATATAACACACATATAGCTCTCGCAATGAAACAGCCGACTTTTGATAGCGATAATGTTAAAATCATACCAACACAATCAAACATAACTTCACATTTATCAAATGCATAGTAATGTCAAATCTATACTTCTTCCGTGTAGGATTTCTTCCGTTAGACCGTTGCCAGACATTTGTCATTTTGACGTTCTATTTAGTATTGATAGTTTTCGTATTTTTTAACCATAACCTATCTATATATCTGTCAAATCATATGATATACTTTGTAATGTGTGGCAACCGTGTAATGAAAAGACGAAATGTCAAAAGTCGGTTGTTTAATTGCAAGGGCTATACAACAAATACACAACACTACATAAAAGGGGGTTTCCAAGTAGCATAGAAAATTAATATATCAAGACACAAAGAATTTCGGAATATGACCGTGCGTAACCATAGGGATAACAGCGGGTTGTTTAGAAAAACGAATGTACCCTATTTCATATATTTTATTAGGTTAGAATCTATCACTTTGACACACGGCAGTGTATACAATACTAACAACATTATTGGAAGTCATGCAAGGAGAACAAACTCCTGCCAGTGAAATATTTATGTTGCAGCACTCGTGTATGATAAATTGGAAAACTTTTTTAAAAGAGAACTACCAACTATCTATTTATTGAAGGAATGAAAAGTCATTCTGCGTACATTAGGGACTATTATTAGGCTGTTTTTCGTATTGCAGCGTATTGTGTTTATATTAATTGAAGGTCGACTGTGTTACGTGTAGAAAAGGTCGAACTGACAATCGCTTTATTTGTTTTCTTCTCTGCGGTTTTATTGCTGGAGGTGAAATGCATTATAAAAGCGGTGATTAATTTGTAAGTCATGTCATAGCGCATGTTTATTGAGTGATGGTGAATACCCTTTATGCGTTTAAAATGAAATAAGCAACACCGTCGTCAAAATATTTGATAAATGAAGACGAAAATACGCACATTATGAATATTTTATTTCTTATTTTGATCTCAAAAGCAAGCAATTCCTTTCATTTTTTTTTTACTCATACCCGCATACAAGCTTGTAATGTCATAAAAAAAGGTTTAATGGTTTATTTTTGTCAATGTAAATATAGGACTAGGCGGTTTATTGAACTCTCAGTATCATTGGAATAATTGGCACTACTTTCTGAATTCTCTCTTACTAATTATGGCATGTGTGCTGATGGACGAATTTTTCAGTGTTGTAATTTTATGTTAAGTGAAATGAAACATGTAATTGCTTGTTTATAATAAATGTTTCACGTATTTAAAAAGAGCAAAATGACTCACTTCTTGTCTAACGTCAAATTTTCCATTGCTAACCCAACCAACATCCTTGTATTATAAGTTGCATAACTTTGCGTTTGATTTATTTCGGAAACATTTCCACATTCGCCTGGGGTGACTTGATTTCTATAATTCTTTCCCGTTAAACGTCACGTGAATCATACATCGATTTTGAACTTTGTCCCGACTAATCACACGGGTGTTAGTAATTCCGTCGTTGCGAAATATTTTGATTTAACTCGAGGTCGGAATTTAATCGAAATTATACGCGGGAACGTTACGAATATCAGATGAGCATCGTTGGCAATCTAAAAATACGAGTTATCCTTGATCGTAGCGATCGTAGTACGCTTCGGGGTTTAGTTCCGAAGAATCCCGTTAGAGGGCGCTGCTCCGTCGCAATTTAGGAATATGGGGATTGCTCTTTCGTAATTTTACGGTAATTTGGTAAGCCGGACGTGTATTAAAAATGCCAAACAATCCATGGAATGATTATTGAAATGGTTGTTGGTCGTCTATTTTCGGTACAGATGTTGTGTTGGGGCAATTTAACGGTACATTTGCCATATGCCCACTGCGATAAATTCATATTTTCAAATTGATGGATGTCGATGTACTCAAAAACAGAAGGTTTATTAAACTTGTTACGTCAAACACACCGCTTTTTATTTGAAAGTAACGAGTATTCTAGATTCCCATCTATAATTGGTACTATTTTTATATAATTTTTAACAGATTCGCAAAATTGACAGAAACACCATATACATCATGATAATATAGAAGGAATTAAATCTACAAGAATATCCTGAATTTGCACTTATGCTTTTATTTTTTTTTATTTCTGTCCTCTTCAATTGTGAATTTATAAATATATGAAAGAGAAAAAAATAAAGGTCTACCAGAAGTGTTATTTGATAAAGAGAATGATGCGTACCACTTTTGCCACTTTTCGGACGAGATTGACAGGTTACCACTCACAGATGTCAAGTTAGAATACTATCAGGTGACCTCATAGCATATGATGGACCGGAGTTCGATAGGTACGCTTCTGTATGTCTAGTGCGTGAATCCGTGCGTGTAGCGACGCGTATTCGTACGGGAGCTGTATTTTTAACGGGCTCTATTTGCGTAGCGCCAAAGACAACAGTCTGCCAAGTAGTAGAAGCGTTACGTAAACGGCGGTTCCTTTATTTTTCAATAAGACATCGAAAAAAATGACGATCCGCCTTGACGAATGCCAGTTCCCGTCTTCTCAGATAAGACATTGCAGAGAGATGGTGACTGGTCGATTTTCCGTTTTTCTTTCAAATTTGATGACGTAATTGCATTGAGGATATTAGCCAAAAAGGTGAAATTTGAAAGAAATGAAATATATTCTTGGACAAACACTTTCTGTAACTATTGACTACTTACGTATAAGAGAAACGTATAGAATATAAAAATATAGATGATTCAAATGTATGATTACTTGCCCCATAAAAGGATAGCTTACGTAAGAAGCTTGTGAGTCACTGTATCGAAAGCATGGCTCAAGTCACAGCAGATTAGTCAGCTATATTTACCGCTCTTAATCGTAGCGAGAATTGTGTTCATTAACTCCTTTAATCCAGTGGAGGTAGATTTATTTTTAAGAAAGCCATGTTGATAATACCAAGGAAGGACTAAAATGAAGACCATACTTTATGATGACCCTTAAAGCTTTCGTATGAAACAAACTTCTAGAATACCAGAAAGAATACAGTCATTAACACTAAAGAAATTTGAAGTGGAGCACTTAATCAGTCCACTTGAACGCAGCACTTTCAAGTAAAATACTTGATTTATTGACTAATTAAAAAAATATATAAAACCTCCATATAAAACGCACTAAAAAGAATAAAACCAGTTCTTTTTACTTTTTATAAACCCTGGAGGAGATAAGGCTTACCTTGGAGAAAACGGAAAGCACAGTGTAAATAGATGGAGAATGGTTAGAGAATTTCGAAGGACATCCACTATTGCTTCTGCTGTTTAACCTGGTTCCACAGAAAGCGATCCGAGAAGTCAAAATCAATAGATCTGGTACGATATATCAGAGAAGTATATAATACTGAAGTGGTGTTTAAAAATATATGTAAGAAAACAGGTACCGTTTGAAGTTCTACACAAACAGTTTTTAAATATACTTCTACATAAAAGGTCTTATCGTGTTGTTATTTTTTCTATAATATACGATTTTTAAAATCTATGCAGAAAGCCTGATATAACCATATCCAATAAATATAGCTGCAATATCTCCAAGCAATAATTCCAGCAGTTTGACATCTAAAAGGGGATAGGTAAATATGTGGGCACGAGATGGCGACATCAGCGCCTCCATCTCGCATCATCGATCTGAACACATTTAAAAAGTTCTTAAAAAATGATTAATTTTAATAATAATCGATGGTTATATCTATACGAAGGTAGGCGAATATTGTGATGTCTTGGAAGATGCGCAAGTATGCAAATTTTCAAACAGATAAACATGCAGAAGTGTGGTAAAATTGCACTAGAAAATCTGATTACATGCATACATATGTACATAGATGTCAAGTTAATGTACAGCGTTGGCCAGTTCTTAACTTTAAAGCCGTCAATAAGTAATGTACTTCATCAAGCAGCGTTGTCATATCGTTGACCGACGCAATCTCCCGAATGCAGCGTGCTGCACCGGTGGGGTGCATAGAATACTACCATTTTTGTTGACGTTACTCAAGCGTCTTTTACTTGGAGAGTTTTCTTTCTCGGAATTTATAAATTTAATTTACAACATTATTTTCCCGTTATTTACATTATTTCTTTTTAAATCTATTAAATTAAATTCATTTTTTTGATTTCTTTGTGAAAATTTTATAATAGAATGATTTTCACTACCGAGGAAAGGGTCCATATTGAAACACGTCAACAAAGATATACAATAGTATACAATAAAACATATTACCTGGATTAACACAGTAAACAAACACTAATACGTTACCTACATATACATGTGAATGTTACACTTATTAAAACATTTGACTACCGAAGAAGTCATTGACGGTGTAATAAGCGTTACAAAGAAAGTTTTGTTTAATTTTCTTTTTATACAATGCGTAAGGCAATGTTTTGACTCTGTCAGGTATATGATTATATATCCGAATGCAAGAGTACAGAGCATTTCTTTGAATTTTTGACAGAGGGGTCTGAGGTGCCGGAGGGTGAGGAGTTACAGCACCTCTAGTGTTATGCCTGTGGTGCAGTTCATACTTATGAAAGAATTCTGAAGAATTCTGAATTATTGGCTTTGACAATAATGCGCATTCTAGGATGTATACGCATGGAAAAGTCGTTAAATTGTTAAATCTAAAATTAGATCTACGACTTTCTCTGTTTTTAAGAGGAAAAATGGCTCTAATACTGGATTTTTGTAATTTGAATATTCCTTCCATACCAACAGAATTGCCCCAGATCTTAGATTTCATGTATCGAATCTTTCTTTTTAATGTAAAACGATGTCTATATTTCTCTTGTGTACTTTTATAAGGACACTGATTTCTAATTTCTTTCTTGTTGACGCAAATCATCTTTCATATATAGTTTTTACATATTCAATTACTAGCAATTCGCATGCAGATTATGACACTTCATAAATATAGTAATGTGTATTCTATAATTGGATTATATTGGATTATATTTGGATCATTAAGGCTTTTGCATAAAACTTTCGGTTTGAAGTTGTGAACTTCGCCAATTTGAAAAAAGTTTTGCAGCGCTGTTCTAAATGATTAAATTTTTTTTATTGCTTGGCATTCATTTTGGGAATGAAAATTTTTCTCGGTATTTTATAAATAAACCAAATCCATGAAACTTCATCTTATTAAATTTCGTCCTCAAACTAATCATGTACATAAATAATCATTAATATTTGTAAGATATTTTGCAGTTGTTTCTTTTTTATTCCGAATTTATTTGGCTTGCATTCGGGATTAAGAGAAGTTTTCGCCTAATTATAAGAAATTCTTCCATCACCACATTGAGACTGCCAATTTCTGTTTAAGCATTTCATGCACACCGCTTCTTCATTGTTCTGAAACTATTTACTTATAATCGAATAAATTTATCCATTGGCTTCTATAAAATGTGCAATGCTCGAATGAAATACAATAAATGTGCTTTGACACTTTTATGTGGCGTTTATTAGAAACGATAAAAGACGACTGTAAACCTCACGCGGCTTCTTCGAATTGCTCGACTGACATTCGAAACTGAAACATCGTCGTAAACGTTTTCAAAATATTAATATTTCGGATAGATAACTCCTTTTGAGTGGGCACGTGAATGTCGTTCTCCGGTAAACAGCTAATCATTTCCACGCTAACAGCTGAAATAGACACACATAAAAAATCGGCCGTCATTAAAATTATTAGAGCTTAATTAGCTGCACGGTAATTCACGCGTAAAATCCTATTTTTGGCGGTTGCAAGTTTCTCGTGGTTTCTTGTCCATAGAGAAAAGCCATTTTCATAGCTATAAATCTTGGTTTCGCGCCCATTAGTTTTCTAATAGTGATAAGTAGGAGTAATAAAAAGCGAAATGAAAAGAATATTTTTTTCGTGGTTGGTATAGACGCACGTTTCTTGTGTAACGATTCTATCACTATACAGAGTGATTTGTTAGCTCTATCACAAACTTTGGCACATGATAGCTAACACGATTCTAAGAAAAAGATGTTATATAAACATAGGCCCGATCTTATTTTGTTTCATAGTTATAGCGTCTTAAAGATTTAAATAATACGGTTTATTTCATGAAACAATACGCAATAAAAAGAATGGATTTCGAAAATTATAATATTTGTTTGAAATGTCGACGACGAAGCATACATACATTGTGTCGCAGGATGTATCACATCTGCATTGCTTGTGTGATCAGCCACTACTGGAATCCCTTCGAGTAAAGGCCCATTTACATACAGCTTAGAGCCTACTTTAGTGTAAAAGTAGTGGAGTGCGAATGGTAACGAATTTGTAGTGCCAACTTGCATTTGCATTGAATTGTAGTCTCCTCGCCACCGTTGTATATTTTTAAATAGAAAGTTGATTCTAACCTAACCATTATGGATATGATGAACATAATTTGCCTGTACTAGGGAACCGTAGCTCGTTTTATGTAGGATATATGTAAAATACAAAATAGGATACGGTGGCTTAAAATAGTAAAAAATAATAAAAAATACCCTTACCACCTCGATGAGTGA
>JARFOC010000408.1:890946-901599 GCA_031763485.1 Osmoderma eremita | reverse complement strand
ATAATTAGTTTTCCTAACATTTTCAACTTCTTACCAAATTATATACCACTGCATCTTTTTCACTGTGAGTCACTGTATGTAGGGTGTGTATAAATTGCCGCAAGAGCTACACGTGAGATTACCTCTTGTAAAATTCTGAATCGAAAATCTCAACATCAAAATATTCTACCATCTTTCATACGTCTTGGCGAGGTTCTCGAAGTTCGAACATTTAGTCCACGAACAAACATTATTGCTCGATATCGGTTGATAGAGACAGCTGCAATTTAGAATAAAGAAGAATTTCTAATACCATTTTTCGCTCTTTTTGACTTCAAAGTTTGTGTGTATTCTAATATAATATCAACTAAAAACATTACTGTCAAATTTTGACATTTATGTATTTAATTAGACTTTCGTGTTTTATGTAACCTCTGCTTATTCATAATTTTCGCCATTTCGGGCATACGTTGATTGGTTGGTTGACCCCTAATGGTGAAAAAGCTGTTCTACATCCCTAAACACTGCGGTCTTAAGGCCTATTGTATTACTCAGCATTCGGTTATTTCCTGATTACCCGAACAGATCTACCCCCTGACAAGGTTTAGTAGTATGTGCGTCAAATCCCTTTTCGGTGTGCCCCGTAGTGCGTCTATTGCACCAAATAGGGCGTTTCTCCGGTGGCTTGATGCATAGCATTCAAGAATAATGTGAGAGGCTCTTTCCTCCTCTTCATTACATAGTCTACACAGAGATTCCTCTCTGTGGACTACCATTCTGTGTAGGTGTTTCCTTTGTTATATTTCATTAATGTAATAATTTATGACTTTTGTCATAGATTATAGATTTGATCGTTGACGTGTCTCATATCGTTGTATGATGATCTCCGGACAAATAAATAAATTAAAAAAAATAAATAGGTGCCGTGTCCAGTAAGTAGACACGTCATTATCCTAATCTGCGTTCTGCTAAGCGACAGTATGTCAGCTGCCAAATGTTGTGACGGTGTCCAATATATTACCAAGGAAAGTTTTCCGTTAACGTTTGGCTGGTCATAGTAAAGCACAGGGTCGTTGGGCCAATTTATATACGCAATCGTCTTGATTCCAATGGGTACCTCAATGTATTGGAAGATGTTATTGACAAGATATCGTTGAACATATGCCATAACATGATTTACATGCATGAAGGAGCTGGTAATCACTTTGCTCGTAACGTGAAAGCGTGGTTGGTTAAACACTTCTACACTTAATGTGTAGAATTTAAAACTTAAAATTCATCCAGCTGGAACTGCTAGTTACGAGTGAAATGCTGCCGTGCGATTAATTAAATTTATAGTTTGGTGTAATTTGTGTAAACCTGGGTTTACATTTGTCAGTTTCTTGATCAATTTTTAGTTCTTAAACTAGAACTTGTTGCCGTTTTACATTTGACAATAAATAGAAGTTGAACTCTAACATATAGAATTGATTAATATCTTTTTATAATATTAGGGGTGGCAGTTCTTTGCCGCTGCAAGGATATTATTGTTTGATGTGGTGTTGATGGTATATAATGTACGCTTGTAGTTAGTTACAATATATAAAACAAAACATATAGTGCAGAATTAGATACTTTCTAAATAGGAAAAAATAAGCACTACCTACGCATAAATTATCAAATATGTAGATTATGAAATTGTAGATGCAACAACAGAGATGCAACGTCCATTATTATTTCATGATACCAATTACGAAAATTCCTATAAAATTGAAGAAAACCTGAAGCAAAAATAAAACATGTTCCAAGCATATCAATTTCTTGCCTATCATCTGAAACTTGAAAACAACTTGAACTAGAAATTGACAAGTGCAACAAATGCAAATTTTAGGCTATGTTGCTTTAAAATACTTTGTTAAAAGTGTAGAAATTTGATGAATGTCCTAATAATGATACAACTAATTTCACTGAAAACGATTGCTTTTTAAAATAACTTTCAAGTTTCGTTTGCCAAATTGAATATTTTAGACTCTTACAAATGTCACAGTTATTATAATTTGACGTGACACATCATTGACAGGTATAAAAATATATGTTACCAACTAAGTTGTAAATTCATAGCCTACTCTACTTATGAATTCGATTGATCGCCCGGTATTACGGTACCTACTATTGCAGTAGTATGTGAATACAGTGTTGCCAAATTTATGTGTTTCGTTCAAGTGGTTCCTGAAAACATACGATGCGCGATACATTTTTTGTATAAAACAATTATTTTAGTGTATATTTTTTGTCATTCTGTTTTCGACAAGAACTTGAAAGCACTCGCATAAACCAAGTTAATCTTTTCGAAAATACCTGCTGGCTACTTTATAGTAAGTTATTGAAATATCTTTTTATTTTTATACATTTATATTTGAAAGAAAATCGGTTTAGTTCGTCATTGTGTCATTGCAAAATATAATCATTTAACCTTCATACTTTGAAATGGTTTAAACCCATTTTAATTGTCACATAATTCATTGGGAACATTACCTTCGCATACAGCATACATTTTTATAATAAATATGTATAGGTTTTAGAATTTATTTGCATAAAATGGCACAGTTCCAATAACATCTTTGTGGAAGAAGAATTAACTTTATCCCTCTGATAACCCAATGATCCATAATTTTAGCGGAATCCTTGGGTATCGCTACATATATTATTATTTTATCATCAACAATAAAAGTTGTTGAAATCTGTATTTTACGACACACTTTGAGGCGGTTATGTGCAGTTCAATGTATCTCTTTGACGTAAAGTGGGACAATCGTGCTGCCACAATATAACATCGCAAAAGAAAATACATAAAATAGTTTATTTTATAGTTTGGTTGGGAACGGTATGATTCTGACTGAAACAGCCAAGGAAAACAAAGAAAGTGCCGCCAATCCACACTTGCCGGTACGCGTTACTTTATATACAGTGCGGACATAAATTGCGCCTCCCCCACCCCCTCGTAACTTTTGAAAGGAATGAGATAGAGAAACGAAACAAAGACGTGGTGAATTGGAGGCAAATTGCGATATTTTGGTTATATCGAGATGCACTGGACTCAAAACGTAATATAGATGGCGTTGTTATCTTTAAAATTTTAAATGGAAAGTATGTTCATATAAAACCTCATTTGTAAGATATTTTTATTATATTTACGCCTATGTAAACAGTTTTGCGATTTTCTATGTTTTTACGGACATATCCGTAATTAAAGATAGAGACACTTTACCTATCTGATAACCCTCGTATTTATTGAATGGTGCATGTTTCCTAGGAAACGTATTTTATAGTTGTCAGTTGTACTAAAATAAATAAATCGGCACAAATATGTTGACGTTTCTTTAAATTATAAAATACGTTTCCTAGGAAACATGCACCATGAAATAAATACGAGGGTTATCAGAAAGGTAAAGTACTTCTAACTTTAATGCGGATATATTCGTTAAAACAGAAAATCGTAAAACTGTTTACATAGGCGTAAACTCAATAAAAATATCTTACAAATGAGGTTTTATATGAACATACTTTCCATATAAAATTTTAAAGATAACAACGCCATCTATCTTACGTTTTCAGTCCAGTGCACCTCGCTATAACCAAAATATCATAATTTGCCTCTAATTTCACCTCGTTTTTGTTTCGTTTCTCTATCTCATTCCTTTCAACGTTACGTCCGCACTGTATAGTATTTATTGAATGTAAAATATTGATGCAATTGTTAATAGCGGAAGTTGTAGAATGTTACATTTTAATAGTAATGTCATTGTATGGTCGGATTCACCTTTTGTAACGGCAAATTAAACTACCTCACGCCGGAGATTAGCCAGGAATATCTATGAACTTCCAAATGGCTTATAACGAATTTTTTCACCTTTTTGACTTCCTTATTTGACATAATTTTTACATCAAAATTAAAACCACGTGGAGTATAATATCGGGCTATTCAGATTGAGTGTCCGTGTCGCTACCAAGGGAAAATTGAAAAATCCTGCTCGCTTAATATTATTTTTATAAACGTCCATGCTTACTTTATAGCCAATAACGGAAAATTCAGCATATAAATCGTTAACGTAAAGCTGTTTTTGAGTCGAGTATTTCTGCGGAAATATCTCTAATATTGTCCAATATTTGAAATATTCTGACCTAAAAATCATAGTGGATTTCACGTAAGTTTTATAAAATACGAAACAGGCTTATGTACCATACACTGAACAGTCGAGTGGTGGACAATATCGGCTGTACTGGTTAGAGTTCGAAGTGTGACTCTACTGGGAAATGCAGCCAGCGTAATCAAAACACAGCTTTATTGTTTTGCTCGAGCTTTCGGTTTTTACTAAGAACTAGGCATGTAATTGCAAGAAACGGTAATGTATACTGGCTAGTTGTTCTTACATGTTGTGTATAAAATTGTATTAGACATCGTTAATATGGACTAGTCATGTAGAGAAATGCACCAATATTCAAAATCAAGGTTTTGAATTTACCACCAACACATCCCATTAGAATATATTGATGAATTTTTCTTTTTGAAGTTGGTACGGACGACGAATTGCTTGTGATTCCTATCTATACGACGTTTCAAAATGGCGATTTCTGTCGGAACTGAATCACCGATGTGAGTGTCTCCACGGAAATATGTGCGAATTTCGTAATAAAATCGCTTTTGGATTGTTTGTCTCTTACGATGTGTAATCGTCTTATACTTTTTTAATTTTTTAACGTGTTGGTTTAAATAACTAATCCATATTAACGATGTCTGATATAGTTTCATACACAACATGTAAGTACGACTATTCACTCTCTTGATAATGGTTTTAAATACCAATCGAAACTCGGGCAAAACAATAAGGCTGTGTTTTGATTACGCTGGCTGCATTTACCAGTAGATTCATATACTGAACCCATACACTGAACGTTCGACAATAGATTAATCGGATTGGAGAAATCAGTATTTTTCAGATAATTTTCCTGAATTGCCCAATCTAACGTCTCGTGGTCCATTCAATGTCAATTAATCTAACAACTGTTAAATGTATCAAAATGTTCTCTAACACTACAATATTGTTTCGCCATATTATGCCTTCATCAGGTGGGTGATAACTAGTTAAATTACACATCATGGACCGCATACAATTATTTTTCTTTAAAGTTGAAACAATTTCGCGACGTTTCGAATGTGACTTTTGCAAAATAAATAATTTTGCCTAATATCTAAGCCAAAATATATGTGCGCTTTTGCTGATAAATGTGCATCTATACATCCAGTGACTTCATCTTTGTAACATTGACTACGTTGCAACGTCGACTAGAATAGAATTCGGTCTCTTTCCAAAAACACGTACGTTTAATATAAATTGCAGCCGTATTTCTCCATTTTTTGTCCACTTGTTTCGCCACGGACACGTGAACTGCACCTAATGAATTCGCCTGTGTTAGAAAGAAGCGCTTTTGCCAAACTTGACGGTTGTGGCAAAGCCAAAAGTTTTCCTTTTGATAACCAGAAACAGATGAGCGGGTGTTTTTGTCGTCGATATTCTGTTAGATACACGGTGCACATAATTACACTTGTCATTATGTGCACATTTGTTGTAATAAAGACGTGCAGTCGTGAAAAATCAACAGGCGAGCGGTTGTGTTGCCACGTTCTTGGTTTCGTCATAATGCCACATCCATCTCGTAAGAGCTTGCCAAAATAAACGAGTTTGATTTGGGGACTGGGAGATACACTTTGTCATGTCCGCTAAAATATTTTCTATTTAATATTTTTATTAATAACTAGAGCATGCTATGAATAGGTATATGTCGTCACAGACCAATAGTTTGTGCACGTGTACAAATATGGTAAGTTTGTTTTACATGATAGAGTCCTTTGTATGTGGTCTAAAGGAATGCTTCTTACTGCAACTAAAAGAATGGACATTTTATAGTATAAAGTAAACAGCGAACCAAAAAGTAAAAATAAAACTAATTTTATAAAATAAATTGTCAGAAACAATGCTTAGAGCATTATTATCTTAGCGACTAATTTTATAATTTCCGACTCCAACAAAGACTGACATACGTTCACAAGAATCTCCTGTGGTGTAGACTGCCTGAACGGATGTAGCCGCACTAAAATAGCCTTATAAATAGAAATAACAGACTCTTCCGAGACTAAGTTAAAACATTCTGTTTTGTGTACAGCACACCAACGTTCCACGGCCGCCTTTGAATACATATGTAGTCTAGATTGTTCAAAGTTTACACACAAAACTACGAACATACTAAATTTAGAACCAAAAAATGTATCGCTAGTAAGTTTCATAGTAGAATAAGTGAAGTTAATTTTCACTTCTAACTGACAAAATGTGCCAGGAGTGTCGCAATAAATAAAAATCTTAAATAAACATCTGTGATTCACGAAGCTTTGGGGACCGTTTGCGTTGTATCGTTATTTTTAAGAATGAATAACTTTTGGCAAATTTTATATTAACTATGGTATGAAGTATCTGTCTGGCGACTCTTTTAATTGCAGTTCTTAAAACAATATAAAAAATATAGAAACATACTGAGAATAACGTCTTTTGACGGCTTTAAAAAAATAATTATATTTCTCGTAGCAATTTTTGGGACTCGTTGACACTTTGACTTAAATTACGGCAATAGATAATTATTCTGGCAATCCTTGTCCAGTTTCACGGTCGACAAATAAACACAATGTCATATATTGGTCATCTTAATAATTTTTTATGTATCTTGTCAGATCAGATTAAAAGTTTTGGCAGTATAATTATCTTTCTCATTTTTCAACTATCTTGCACAAACTTGTTTTTGCGCGTTTTGAAGTTAGTGCCTCTCTAATAGATAGAATCGTTTGGCAACAAAAAAAGTATGCATCTATACGTCTCGAGTCAGCTTTTCTATTTTTGTTAAATTTGAATTAATTATCATGAAGGGATAAAATCAAATTCACCTGCTTGGCTTTTAGAGGAAACTCGTGTTTTCAATGTTTCTTGGGACATGTTCTTGTGTTTCATTACAAAATAGAATTTACAAGATTGGAAGAAAGCTTCCATTTATAATTTCTATAGGTTTGGAATGACTCAATCCGCCCGACATAGTATGTGACGCTTTTACGGGCGTGCTTGTCATAGTTTTACAGAAATTTGGCACAATATTAATATTAGCATCGGAACGTATGATTAATAGACTACATAAATTTGGAATGAAGGTATTTGTAGAACAATGTGTTTTCCATGTCCACATGCAATTTTGTTGCGTACAGTAATAAACGTTAACACACTTTTAAATTGAGAATACTACCAAACGCTATTTGCTCATTTATACGCAAATCCTTCTGGAAAATGTGTTAAAACCTCGTAAATTCGAATGACGAATAAATTCGGATTTTGATAGCATTTTTGAAAAGCTATAAATTACTAGGGCAATCGGGCCAATTAAAGTCCACACGACCTAAATGCAAGAAAAGCGCTTCGAAATTATGTATCCCCATTCATTTCTAATATTTGGTTTCTGTATTTTAGCAAAATCTTGGTATTTTCTCAACCGAAAGTGGTCATCATTTCAGTCCTTGTAACCCGGGAAATAAATCACACGTAACCGGTAAACAAGTCGTAGATACCTGCCCGATTCCCGACCGCAGAAATCGAAATAGTTCAATGTCAGTGCAATTAACATTTCATCTTCGGTTCAGATGTTGCCCCTCGTGAGAGGCGGAAGCGATGCCTGCCGATGAAAAATCGCCCGAGGCTAGAGAGACGGGACATTAAGCGCGATAGAAATAGCGCTATGTGTGCGAACGTCGCGTTTCCTCGTTCCATTTTCCGATTTCAGGTTTTCCTTTTGCATAGCGGTCATCAGTAGTTATAGGCTCTGGTGTGTGCCCCCATCAATAGGTTCACGGGACGAACGTATAAATAAATAGCGGTTCGCTATTTCTAGCCTTCTAGCTTTTAACAACACCCATATGTAAGCGTATAAATAACTGCGCCCAACTGTAGTCGTAATAATGCGAGAAACACATTAACCAAATCAATTTTGACATACTTTTTTTCCTGGTCGGACGTACTAAGATGATAAATGAATCCTTGTATTCTATGGACTTCAAATGTATGTATTGCAATGTATGCCAATCTATTCATTTATCGTTGAATAAGGAGCAATACCTAACAGAAAAACCAAAAATATTTTCTTTTCGGAAATATATTTCAAATATCACGTATTGTATTTGTTGATATTGTGAAGGATGTTCCTTGAGGGATCATAGAACCGCTAGTGTTTTGCCCCCTAGAAGACAGTGCATGCTCATGGGAATACTGCGCATAGTTTCCGCATCTGTTTTGTGTTGATACGAGATGTGTAAATTAAGTAATGAGACTAATATTATTAAATATTTTTATTTGAATATAATCATAATTGAACGTTGTCTCCCTCAAAATAACTCCCGTGCGAAGCCACACAGCGTTGGGGACGGTTCTTCCGTTCCTCATAGCAGTGTTGGAACTCGGATATTGGAATCGCCTTTAGCTGGTCGGTTACAGCCGTTTGAATGTTTTCGAGTGTCCCAAAATGATGTCCTTCCAGATGAATTTTCAATCTTGGGAAGAGGAAAGAGTCACAAGGACCGAAGTCAGGTGAATAAGGAGGCTGATTAGCCACAGAAATATTTTTACTTTCCAAGAAACCGTTTATGGAAATTGCTGTCTGACAAGGCGCATTGTCATGATGCGAGAACCAATCGTTCTTGATGTTTGGCCTCACATGCTTGACCCTTTTTCGGGGTCTTTCGAGAACCTCTCGGTAAAAATGTTGATTAGCTATCTGACCTTGAGGCACGAACTCTTTGTGAATGGTTCCCTGGCTATCAAAGAAACAAATCAGCATGCTCTTGATCTTTGATTTGCTCATTCTTGCTTCCTTGGGCGTTGGAGAGCCTGAAATGTGCCATTCCACGCCTTTTGTTTCCACGAAAGGTTTTTTGGACCCGTTTTCGAGCAGATATTTTTCATTCCCAATTCATTGGTCAAAAGCTGATGAACGGTGGTGTGAGACAAATTCAACTGTTCCCCGATCATTCTGACCGTCAACCGACGATCTGAACCCACAAGATCGCTGATTTTGTCGACATTGCCATCGGTTCTCGCACTTCAAGGCCTTCCGCTGCGTGGCACATCTCCCATCGACTCTCGTTCTTCTGAAAATGCCTTAAACCACCGAAAATCCTGGGTTTTTGACAAAACACTGTCGCTGTAGGTCTGCTGAAGTTTTGCAAACGTTTCTGTTGCACTTTACCCAAGTCTGAAGCAAAATCTGATAGCACACCGTTGCTCGAAATTAATGTTTTTATTTTACGAAAACCAGGTTCACGGAAAAAGCGACACCGGACCACCAAATGATTTGATCGAGTTCAAACATGTACTGAACGGGTATTATAATGTCCACTTGTCGCCCCTCCATGTCCCGTGCTTTCCGTGTTACTATATCAAACGCTACGTTGTCAGTCTCATTACTTAATTTACATAAATAAAATACGGTCACAGAGCAATTTTTTTTCCTGTAATCTTAAGATTTTAAATATATCGTCAGATGCGATTGTTCAGGCAGTTAAGTCAGAATTTTGAACATTCCTTTTAAAATAATCGACAATAAATGTCGACCAATTTTTATGTCTTCTAGTTATTTTATTGCTTCTATTGCACAGCATGTGTTATGCTATTGGTTGTAATATGGAGAAGTAACCACCTTATTTATATTTTGCTTTTTTTAACTTCCCTTTGCCCTATCTTCAATAATGACTAACTCCATGCATGTAAACAGAAACATACGAACAGTAACAAACAAATTAACATGAAAACAGAACTCCAAATATTACTTTACATTCTGAATATAAATTGAGTTAACGTGACAGATCTTTCCTCTTGTTCACCTTTAACAAAAACTTAAAAACACAAATATATACAAACTACGTATTTCAATAACACCCTGTATTGTTATTATCACAGTCAGGCTAAACATTCTTCTTGTTCTTCATTAAAGGATAAACACAAGAAATTTCTAAATTTATCATTATTCTTAAGAAAATATGCAAGCCGCTTTGAAAATAAAAGGTAGCACATCCTTTTTTCAATTGATATGGGCACTTTGCTTTTACCAGTTGTAGCTGATTTGCTGTTCCTATTTTCTAAATTTATGGTTTAAATATGTACATCCTAAGCCAAGGTATTTCTGTACCAGATTCTTTAATATCAACTTTAGTATATATGCCTATCTCTACGGGTATCACTTTTGTAAATGGGAATTGTTTTCTTGTCTTTAGTCACCAGTAAATCGCCAACATACTGCACCTGCCTATTAAAAGTTCAAAACTCATTAAAAATATATTATCGCCTGGAAATTTGCTTTGGCAATTATTACTACGAGCTTTGAGTGGCAATAATTGCTTCTTATCTCTTTGTCTGTCGACTTTTTTTCTTTAGAGTGTTTTGTATTCTCCATCTGTTCCCATTTTTTACTACCTTCTTTTCTACTTAATTTAGTATATAAAACACAAAATAGGATACGGTGGCTTAAAATAGTAAAGAATAATAAAAAATACCCTTACCACCTCGATGAGTGAAGAACTCCTGGATACGTATTTCGGCAACTAAGTTGCCATCC
>JARFOC010000408.1:871875-890846 GCA_031763485.1 Osmoderma eremita | reverse complement strand
GTATGTGCATGCATGCCGTGACGGAGTTTGAACACGCTTGAACCTGTATAAGCCTGTCAGGCCGAGAATTTATGGCGTCTACCTCGTATATCTTTGTGTGAAATTAAAGTAGAATTAGGATATAGGTAGTTGTAATTGGAAACATATTTATAAAAGTAGTTCTATGTGTTAAAATTATTTCTAAATAGAAAATACAGATGTCCCAAATAGAGTAGGATGTCTTTTTATATTATTATACAAAGAAATTTGTTTAAATTACCAAAGTTGTGTAATTTGTAATGCTGATTCAGATTCCATTGAGAAATTTTTAAAATTCGGAACAGTTTAGCAATTATCTTAAAAAAAATTAACTGATGTCAAAATAAAATTCAAAATGGCGGTTTCCAAAATATTGGTAGCAACTTCCGTGTTTTAAATGAACGCCATATTGGATTTTCACACAGTTAGTAGCATTTCTCTTCCTCTTTTCAAAAATCCGAATATCCGAATAAAAAAATTATAAAAATTTTATTATTTTTTGCCCAATATATTTTCTATTATTTTTCTATTATTATTAACTTCAACTTAAGGACATTGCAATACCCATTAATACAATACAAAATTGTAGGTAATTTTATGATTTAATGTTGAAGTTACTAAAAATAATTGCGGCAAATTTGAATTGTGCTGCTTGGGTTATGTGGTTACCTAATATACTTGTATGTATGTACTATTAGCTCCAACCATAATGTCGTGCGTCTGACAGGGGTGTATCCGACTGTTTTACGTTCTATAAGTAATGTTATAGTTGAACGTGAAGCGGTCGGTTACACTCCTGGCAGGCGCCTAACATTATGGTTGGAGCTGATAGTACCATGATATGCTGAATATTGGACATAGAAGAAGTGCAGTAGAAAATTAGGCAACCCACCGCTCGTTTCGCCAGTTGTGGCATTATTCAAAATGGACACGCCGACACCCACATGACTAATGCTCGATGACACATGTGGTATGATTAATCCATGCGACCAATTATAAATTGTTGAAAAAAAAATGAGGAATGTGCAAATGTATATTATCTTATTCCTTTTGTATCGTTAGGTGTAGGGGCCGTATTTATTAATTTAAAATCCTTACTCATACAAGATAATCAGTTTTATCTTTTTTTATGTTTATAATAATTAATAATTTATTACTATTATCTATGCATCAAGGCATGTGGTATATTACCACATAATGTGTTAATATTACATACATTGTAGTTTAAAAGATAAGGTAATTGTGGAGTGATATACTTTTTATACAGCTGCATGAAATTAATCCCTATAAGTTAATCTAACATATAATCCTTCCAATATATTACGTTCGAGATATAACCTCCGAATAATGTGCAAGCTGCAACTTTTTTATCAGTTCACAATATAATTATCAAATTATTTAAGATATAATAAATGCAATAACACCCTGGCTGTATTCTAAATTATTGTGAGAAAAAATATTCAAAATTACGTAGACAGTTTGGGGCACTACTTGCGGCAGAGAATGTTTTATACTTCTGCATGTGATTTAGTTTTAAGTGGAAGGTCATGAGCGGTGACAAAATCATACAGGGTGCATCACCAATATTCGAAAATGATTCACAATTTGTTTACATAAAGTTTTATTAAAAGAAAATTAAATACATACTTTTACGAGAATAAACTCAAGGCCTTTTATTAAAAAAAATGATATGTTGTATAGAGAACGTTACAATTACAACACTTCAATAAAAATAACAGCAAAACAGAAGTCGTCCAAGACCGAAAAAGCAAGAGCCGCCCGCTGGATGAGGATGACCATGCAGGAGGAGGGGTTAGCGTGGGTGTCTGATCTGAACCTCTTATTTTGGTGGTTTTAAGTTTTAACAATACTACAAAAAATCCTTTTACATGGAACACTCTGACGGACGCACAATATGGTGGCAAATTTAAATTGAAGTTTGTCTGGACTTTGGTGACGCATTCTGTAACATTTTGACAAGAAAGTGAGATGAAGAACTAAATTGCTAACATTAGAATTTGACAAAGAAGAAAAAATAACCATACGGGTTTAGTTGTCATATTTTCTTAGTATCAAGCTGTTAGCAATATCAATTATATCTAAAAGTACGTTTTCTGATCTTTCGCAACTATTAGTACATATTTACTAAAAGTTGAAATATGTGTAGTTGCCTTGTGGTAGTTTAGTATTTATAATTTTCATTTTGTTTGAACAACAACTGAATGTTATAGAACTTGAATTTGTATCGAGTATCTCATGCCCTTATCATGATGGGCATAAGAAATCCATTCAAATTCATTTATGCACCTCTTGTTATCTTTATCGTAAGCTGTTACTTTCTGTTTTCCTCAACGTGCTACTTTACTGCTGGACAGTTAAAGTAGAGAATCCCTTGTTATTTATTATTTATTATTCTTGTACTTGTAAAATTTAGTTTATATCTCATTATGTTTCATTTCAGATTTATTGCCTTAACTACTATGTATCAAAGAATGTTCCCATCCCTCTCAGTCGATATCGAGGCAGAACTCACAAAATACGAAGAATATGCTGAGAAGGTCAGGCCTCTGGTAACAGAAACTGTTTATTTTCTCCACAAGTCTATTAGGGAAGGAAAAAAGATTTTGGTTGAGGGTGCTAATGCAGCTATGCTGGACATAGACTTCGGTAAGGATTACCCTATTGTATGCAGGTGTCTCGCGACGAACTACTACAGCGATCGATATATAGAAAACTATTCGCCGGAAAATCTGAAATTTTCGAAGTATACCAACAGCCATACCGGTAACAGTCCGTACCGCCTTTATTTATAGGTAGATTTTATTAATTGAAACGGAAAATTATATAGCCCTTAAGCGTTTTATGATTTCAGCGCTAAGGTTTTTTTTAAAAATTAGACTATACTTTTTTTTATGATTCTGATGGAGATTTTTTTTTCTGAAAACAACAATGTATCACAAGCATATCTTTACATAACAAAACAAAAGTAACAAAACAATTATTTAGCCGTGTGTAAAAATACCACTAGCATTGGAACAAATATAAAATAGGATACGGTGGCTTAAAATAGTAAAAATAAAAAATATCCATACCACCTCGATGAGTGAAGAACTCCTGGATACGTATTTCGGCAACTAAGTTGCCATCCTCAGCAGAATCTAGGAAGGAAGATAATGTTAGACGTTGCACTCTGGGAGATTTGCACCACACAGAACACCACTTGAATAACAGTGTTATTCAACTTGTACTTCTGAGTGTTGAGGAAAAGCACTGGACTTCCACTAGAGAGATTGCTGCCAATTTTAGGAACAAGGATACCGTGTAGCATTTTGAAAATAGAGAAAGTACAACCGGATGTTCCAAGCAAAATTCATGCAATAAAGGCTGGATCCTGATCGCCGGATCACATTCTGTCGTTTTTTTTTGACAAAATTCAAGACGATCCATCCTTCTACCAACGGATTTTATCGTCAGATGAGTGTGGTTTTTCCAATAACAACATTCAACCGAAACAACCATCGTTATTGGGCTGATGAAAGTACGCATGTTTCTGTAAATGTCTGGTGCGGCATTTTACACAATAAACTCATTGGGCATATTTTTATTGATGGTAAACTAGACCAACATAAGTACCACGTAAGTCGGCGTGAAGATCTGAAAAATTTTCTCGAAGAGCTACCGCTCAATGAGTTTCGAAATGTGATGTTTCAGCAGGATGGTGCTGCCTCTCATAATTCCCTTTTGAATAAGGCGTATTTAACCAAAAGATTAGGCGATTCTTGGATTGGGATCTATGGACCCATATCTTGGCCGGCACGTTCGCCAGACATTACTCCAATGGACACTTTTCTTTGGAGATATCTTCAAGATCAAGTTTATGTAACGGCTCCAGAAGATGAGATTCAGTTGAGAAATAAAATTACTTGCCAGAGAGTTCCTGTCGAAATGTTATTTGAGCATAGGAGATAATAATACATATTTTTTTACCTTTTTTTCGTTCCATTTTGTTTTCTCTAGTTTCTAAATAAATTTTGAATAACGCTTGGTGCTCGTCATTTGTTTCCAATGCTACACGACTAAATAATTATTTTGTTACTTTTTTTGAAAATTTTCTGATGTAAAAGTATACTTATGATACATTTTTGTTTACAGAAAAAAATCTCTATACCTAAATTCCTCCGTTTTCGGGATATTTCGGTTCTTTGCGGAAAACTCACATATGCAAGTCTTTAAGTGAATGTTATTATCTCATATGCGCTTTCGATTTTCTTCAATCCGCTTGGGATACAGATTGAGGGTAAATGAATCAAGGTGGTGCACAAAAATTATTATATCTTACGCAGGCTGTGCATAAAGATTGACCAAAAATTAGTTTTGAAAAAATGCACAAAAATCAAAAATTACACGTGGAATTCCCCTATTTTTTCTACCGTATTACATTATTCAGCGATAAAAATAATGGCGATTTACTGTTAGGTTTCCTATACCCATCTGTAAGCGTCCTCACGTTATTTTGAAGAATAGTATTTTCTTACATTAAAAAAAAAAATTAAGTTAGCCATTGCTGAGGTGACATAAGAACAATCACAGTGGAACTGTCAATATTGTGTAAATGAAAATGCCAGGACGTCTTGACTATAGAAACGAAGACTTATTTATTTATTATTTACTGAGAATGTAACAAAGTAATATCGAAGAAATCTGCCGGGATAGCGCTAAGCATCTGTAGCGGATGTTAATGGTTGGAATCACCGTTACGGCAATCGATTTTGATAAAGATAGGTTGCAGCAAGGGTGGTCAGTACCTCTCCCGCTACCCTTCAGTGTTGAGGTTAAATCAACACTGCTGCCCTCTTACGGCGATGAGATGCAGTAACAAGCCATACACTTCACACACACAATACACATTTACACAAGCCTAATGTAGAGTGATACAATAAGCCTTAAGGCCGTAGTGTGAAGTCTCTGCATTAGGACACACACAAACAATATCAACGAACACTTTCGATATACGGTACCCAGAGCAACAGAAAGAAAGCTGTAGGTAGTCGTGAGACGGCTGTATATACATTGTAGGTATATATGTGTATTCTTTTCTCACTATCACGGCTTCCTAAATATACTATAGACTTTCAGTCTAACCGGCCTTTGCGTATCTTTAGTTCATTATTATTATTTTTGTGTTACAGAGAGAGCCACTTTACGGACCTTATTTGTATGTGACCAGTATTACACGTCAGTTGTGTTTAAATTCCGTACAATGGTTTTATATGGGAAGCTTTATGTCATTTTAAAATCACAATAATTTTTGATGCGTAGGGCCAGATAGAGTATAAGTCTATCATTATATAGAAGGCCGTGCTAAATATGTAATATGTTCTCCGTGATGAAGAACATACTGATTTGTACAACTTAAGTATAGTAAAACATTTTAGGCACGTATCCGTATGTCACTTCCTCGAATTGTAGTGCTGGTGGAGTATGTACAGGTTTAGGTCTAGCACCTACAAGTATAGGTGATGTCATTGGCGTTGTTAAAGCTTACACCACCAGAGTAGGTGATGGGCCCTTCCCTACAGAATTACATGATGTAATAGTTAACACTTAATTATTTGGTAGTAAAAATTATTGCTTCGTGTAACGTTTTTAGGATATCGGGGAATTACTCCAAACAAAAGGCCACGAATATGGTGTGACTACAAAGAGGAAAAGAAGGTGCGGTTGGCTCGATGTCTTCCTTTTACAATACACTAACATGGTTAATGGATACACTGCTATTTGCTTAACTAAACTTGATATTTTGGATACGTTGAGTGAAATTAAATTGGCTGTTGGGTATACCTTAAAAGGAAAAAAGTTGGAATCATTTCCGTCCAGCATAGCACAACTAGCTAATGTAGAGGTACATAACGTATTTTAAAACACTTAGCCTATCATTTGATAATGTTACGGTTTCCTATTTTAAAGGTGGAATACATTACTATGCCGGGTTGGCAAACTTGTACTGAAAGCATTAGAACATATGACGATCTTCCACCTAACGCCAAGAAATATGTCGAAAAAGTAGAAGAAATCTTAGGTGTGCCAGGTAATATATAAACAGCCAATGTTTATGTTTGCGTTATTTGTTTTTCATAATGTTTGTTTTAGTAAAATGGATCGGTGTTGGAAAGGGACGTGAGTCGATAATAACAGTAAATTGAACTTAACTATTTAAGCACAAAGTTTATTGAAATATCCCAATTATTGTTATTATTCTTAAACAGTGGTATTATTTACTGAGAGGTGAATTGTGGAGAAAGCAACCCTAGAGTACGAGTTTTAAAATTTTGTGTTATGCCGTATACTATCAATATATCACATACCAGTATTTGATGTGAAACATATACACCAATGTTTTACGCTCTTTATACAAGAAAACATGTATATTGGTTTAAAGTTTATTTCCAGTGAAAGGAAAAAGTGATATTACCTCGTGTAAAATATAACTACAATTATTTATGTGTAAAAAGTATTATTAAGGGCAGAAGTGAAAAGATGCTAATAGAAGGGGTGTAGATGTATTTTAAAACGCGTTAGAGATGTTTTATTTAAAATTGTATGAATTGTAAAATAAAAGTGTTATTATGTATGAATAACTTCAAAGATCATTTGCTACATATTATGTGATCGATAGTAGCGATTATATATTAAATATGATAAGATATTTATGTCAATTGCGGCTTGTAGTATTCACTAACTTTATTAAAGTTTATAATTAGAGCCATTTACAAAACAAGTCGTATTTAACATTATTATATGCAGGTAACTCCCTATAAAGTGGTACTTTGTTCCTAAAAAATACCATTTTCCTGGAATTTGTTTAAAAAACATAAATCTAATCAGATTTAAAAAAGACGAAACTGTCGGTAGTTCCCCTCGTTAGAATCAAAGAAACAAGGAACTAACTTCTATAACTGCTCCTCCCACTATCATCCTGTAGGGATGTTTTTCTTTTTTGTTACTGGGTTACCTGCATCCTTACTTCCATGTTTTGTTTTGTATAGTAAAACAAAATTTGGATCATGAATTGTTACATTGAAAATATCATCGCAATAAGTCTTAATTTAACTGTACTTATTTAGCATAATCAGCACTTTACATTGGAATAGTAATGCAATTTTTCACCATAAGAGCAACTGATTATTTTTAGTTTACATGAAGTGTACATTATTTAGCCATGCTGCAAAAATTTGTCTTTGGAACTAGTTTTATAGGAAAGAAATGGAAAGGGCGTTAATATTTTGAATCAATCGTATCGCAATAGCTTGTCTATCTGGTTTATGTATTTACTGTATAGATTTAGTTACCACTTACTTATGCAGACAAAATGCCTCGTATTCTCTTATTTTAAAAAGTTAAGCAAATTCTAATTTTACCAGATAAGCTTATTTTAATAATAAAAAATATCAGTCTTGTTAACATCGTATTTTTATTTTCCCATTTTAATTTTTGGAAGTTGATAAGATCTGAAATGTATTTGTTTTGCACTTAAAAAAGACGATGATTGAATAATAAATTAATTAGGCTATTGTAAATTATCGAAAATACGAGTACAAATCTGATAACATAGTTGTGTAACCGAGTGAAATGGCCGTGGACGTCATTAATTTGTTATTGATTTACTTATAATTTTAAAAGGGTTAATATTGCACTTAAAATTTAATTGCAACAACAATTTATAATCTGGGGATAACCACCCAAAATGTGAGAACAGTTGCGACTACGTACAGGGTCTTCAGATGTGATTCAAACTCGCATGACCTCTTTTCACTAAAAAATCACTAATATTTTAGAATTACCAGCTGTTATAACCCGTCTAAAGTTAATGTAAAGAACCCATTTTTTGGCAGAAAACTAATTGCCAATTTCGCTACCAGTCGATTTGTAGTTTGTATATTTTGTAATTACATTCAACCAACATTACATTGGTCAAGTGGGTTTGAGTTCCATCTGATGACCCGTTACATAAAATAAAGATATGCCCCATAGAAAACTACAGATAGATTACCTTTTAAACTGAAATATTACGGAAAACGCCGAGATGTAAAGTTCCTGCTCGAGGGAAGGACTGGTTACTCTTAGCTTTATCATAATGCAGAGGACAGTCATCAGTGATTTAAAAAAAACTAATAATAAACTTTATTCGCCCAATGGGAAACCCTAATAACAGGACGAAAAGAAAATAATATTACATTGTGTACACGACAACCAATACTTAATAACAATATAACAATGCAACTTAATAACAATACAATAATGCAACTTAATAACAGTACAATAATGCAACTTAATAACAGTACAATAATGCAACTTAATAACAGTACAATAATATGTAAAAAGAAATATCATTCATTATGAAAGAAAATCACCAGCAAAAATGTCTGCATAAATTGTTGGCGTTGTAGCACATATGTTGAACGGGCGATTTCAACAATAAATTAGTTCTGGCTGGCACTGCGCAAAAAGACGGAACATTACGGGAAGATAAACGAGGAACATGAGAGTCTTGCGGAAAGCAGGTAAGCACTCACCACTTGACCATGTATTAGTTTGTAAAGAAAACGCGCACTATGGAATTCTCTTCTTCCAGAAAAACTTTGTAGGATATACGCCATTAATCTTAAACGAAAGAAACTTCAGAAATCTCCTTTGCACTCTTTCAATGGGATCATGATAACACTGATAATAGGGATACGATATTCGGATGCATATGCGAGTCAGCTCACAACATATGCAAAGTATAATGTCCTCAGTATGTCTGGATCATTAAAGTGCTTCGAAGATCTAATAATAAATCCGAGTATGGCTGCACTACACCGCACATATCGGGCGGATATGACCACCTAAAGAGACCTGACTATCAAACAGCACCCCCAAGTTCCTGACGCTGTCACGTATAGGAACTTGACGGTCACCTACGCTGTGAGACGGCTGAATAGCTTTTATCCTACGAGTAAAGGTGCCATGAGTGCATTTCACAGAATTCTGTGTTAATTAAATGTAATAGTTTGGATGGCATGCCAAAAGAGCTGTTTGTAGAGGAGAATTTCGTGATAAATAGTGTCAATGAGGCGCGAAAAATCCATATATACGACGTCAACCTAACTACCATCATCCAGGACATTACTTAGAAAGTGTGTAATTGAAGTAGGATTAGTTCTTCCAGATATAAATCCATGTTGTTTCAATGAGATAAACAGCCGATTGTAATACATTATATAACATTTATACCATTTGCTTGGGAAATGCGCAAACAGTTGAAAGGTTTTCTAATGTACCTTTATTAAGTACATTAGCAAACCTTTATTGTATTAAATAACCTCAAAAAATGATTTTAAGTTTTATGTAATTGCTATTGCTCAGATCCTTCTCAAATATACGCAAAGAACATACAAATACTATACAAATTGAACGTGTGGACTGAAAACAAATCACACCCTTGGACCGTTCTGAATGGGAATTGTTGAAAGGCGGCAGTGATCCGGTATTGACTGATATTAAAAGAGGTAAAGAAATATCTATTTGTCATACCATTTATTGAGCCATGACTGTATGACTGGTTGCCTACGATATTGAGACATTTTGAACAGCTAAAAAAAGCTGTCAAAATGAAAACTCCCTAAGATAGATGTAAGCGTAATGTAATCGTGAATATAGCCAGCAGTTATTAAGAACATTTTATACTGTATTACTAAAATATGGTTAATTCTTAATGCAACCCTGACTGGAAATAGTGCACACATTCTATCATTAAAAATCAATCTATTTTACAAAGTTTACTGTCTATAGCGGGAATATGTGACCAGCGTAATCAGGATTGCATACCGTATTTATTCTAATAGGCACCGGGACGTTTAATAATTTAGGGCATATATCTTTGCGGTGTTTAAAAGAGGTGCGGCGTTTGTTTCGAATTAAACCAAATCCTCATTTTTTTTTCTTCTGCCATTCATCTCAAAACAATTATATTGCAACTTAGTTTTGATAAAAAATGACGTCGTTTTAGTATTATATATGGAATTCAATCTGAATGTAGTTAACGGGGATTCCCCTACCTACTCGACGTTGATTGTGCACACTTCCCATAAAGACGCGGCATTTATTACAGTGCGGCGTTTATTTCACTCGGCATTATTTTCTTGCGGCGTCTATTGGAATAGCAGCCCCAATTAGAATAAATACGGTAAATATTAAACGCTCACATCATCAACGAAAACAAAATCAATAGGCGTTTACGATATGAATCGGTTGTATATGTATAAATACCTACCATTACAATTTTCGTAAACGCCCGTCCCGTTTGTAGACGCTTTTACTCAGACATTTGTGGTAAAGCACATTAAGTTATCTGGCGTAGTTGTCAAGTTGCTCATCGCAAAAAGTTTTATTTCATTATTTGTGCCTCAAGATTTATTTATTATATTTTTTTTATAATAAATTTTAACTTAATCTTACTGTTCACTTTTATTTATACATGCCTTACTATATCAAAATATTAGTTTATCTATCATTTAAAAAAGGCTTTTTTGTGTATTACCATATTGTAACGTGCTGCAAAAAATCCTGCATCTTTATAATAACATTATACATGTTTTCATCTCTGTATTCGCTGTTTTCATCATCAGCGCAGCTCTCTTGAAGATTATTATTTCGAAAATCTGCAGAATGGCAGTAAAAAAATACTATAATAATTTAAAATATGTAATTTTCTAATTACGTTAAAAGTTGTTTTTCACAGTGGTATGACTTTCTTAAAGCGATGTTTGAAACTCTTCTGTCGATATTAAAATTTTATAATAGAAATAATTTTTATTGCATAAACAAAGTTGTACATATTTACAGGACAAATGTCTTAATCTAAATATTTCTAAAATTTACAATAAATTGGGTACAATTTTTTTAACTAGTGTAGGAAACAACTGTTCTTCGGTTTTGTTCCTGTGCGGAAGGTTTTTCAGGTAAGTTGCTTTCTACCTTTGATGTAGTACCAACATCAAAAATGGAATTTGATATGATATGCTTTTGTACACTGTTAGAAATTGAAATAGGTAGAACAACTTCATTGCCTTCCTGTTCATTATCTTTGGAAAATGACTTTTCTCTTCTCTCCCTTGCTCGTCTATTCTGAAACCATATTTTGACCTACAATTATAGGTATACATTATTGTAGTAGCTAATATTGTAAAGCTGCAAACAGTTATGTTCACCCTAATATCTGCCAAATCCAACTTCCGGGAAATTTCTTTGACTTCCTGGCTACTCAAATAAGGACTTTGCTTAAATTTTTCTTCCAGAACCGTTAATTGACTTATCGTAAAAGGGATTCTGGGATGTCTACCCAGTTGTCGTTTTTGTGGGGGTTCTCGCCTTTGGTTTCCTAACATTGAAAATACATATATAATTATACTTTGAGGTCGTAAAGTGATTTTTACATCCCATGGCCAACTATAAGTTGGTTTTTCCCGTATTTTTCTCAAAAAGCTAATTCAACACATTACTTTTTTGTGACTATCGAATAGCGAATGGAACACTGTATCAAACAGAAGAAAAAGTGTACCATTAAAAAAATTAATGACGTAAATTCAACAAATTTTGTTGAACAAAGTAGTATTTATTACTACATTATGCGAATTGTATGACAATACTTTAGGTGCGTGTACGAACATTTTTACGAAAAAAATTCTTGGATTTTGTGAATTTTATTCCATACCTTACGAGCTCACTGTATATGCAGAATTACATAATGAAGCCTCTACTTTAATTTTAACATTCGGACAGCCTTTTAAAGAAGCAGAAGCAGCATTTTCAGTAAATCCTTTAAGCGCATAAATCATTACAGCCATCATGGAATAACTTATTAAAAACAGAACTCTGCTGTTTATTGTAAATTATATGTATGTATGTATTAGGTACCAACATTTCCAAAATTATACATTTTCATCATAGGAATTAATTGTTATTTTTATTAAGCTAGCAAAACTTGGACAATGTAAATCAGAAATTGAACACATGGAAATCTCTATATGTACTCATTGGGGTACTTAAACGCCAATTAAAGAAACCAAGAAGAACTCTATAAAGTATTTTGTATAAACTGCTGTTTAGTTAAGCCAAAAAAGGTGACCGTAAATTGTTTTTTGTCAGTTTAGTTTAGTTGTATAATTTCTGAACAGCCAGAAAAACAAAAAAAAATCAGTAAATGGAAGGTTAGAAATTTAATTAAAACTTTTCTGCAATACTTATTAATATTTATACCTATGCAATTTAGATTTATATAAAAAGAAAACTTACTTGGTATTTTAGGGGGGCAGTACCTAGTGCAGTGTAACCAGGGAAAAGCTACACAAGGTAACGATAAGTTACTTGTAGGAACTACACATTCTTCTTGTTCATTTGAAATTGCTTCTTGATTTCCCGCTCTATTCAATATGTGCTCTATGCTAAAATTTAGTTTTTTTGACTCTTGGGCTTCACTTGAGTTCAACCGCGATGATGTCATTCTATTATTGTTATTAATTCGTTTTTTTTTACAACATATGCCAAATTGGTCAGCTTTATATTTGTTGCCAAAACTAACCGCATTTGAAAAAGTACTGTTTCGATAATAAGGGATGTTCCTCGTTATATACAACTCCCCACTCTGAAGTGGTGAGCCCAACAGTGGTAAATTATGCGTAAACTGGTAAGCTAACCACTGCCGTAGGAATTGAATACAATAGATAGCATCTTTTAAATAGATACTGTTACTATAGTATAGGCAGTATTCAGTAGACCCTTATTAGTGATATTTATTAGGAAGTAATTTGTCTAATAACTGCGACAAATATAAAGTGCAAGATAAAATGTTAAAGGAATATTAACGAGTAGTTCCCCGGTCGTTAATCATGTCAACTTTCGACTGTCTATAAGCAATTAGAACACCTTCCTATTAAAATAGTACTATACATATTTTCTTTTTTAGTAACGTTTTTAATTAATTGTTGAAGCGTATGTACAATTCGATTACATAAATATATAATATAATCGGATTTATTTTTCAACCCTATTATGTACTAGAAAGATATAACCGATATCTTCAAAATTTATTTTATTTGCATTTATGTACCTATGATCTTTAAAGCTAAAACTTGGTTGAACGCATGTAGAACGCATTCTATTTTGTCAAAAATGACAGCTCAATGTTTTATTTTTATACTTAACCTATATAAGTCTTAACCTGGAAGTTGCTAATGAATTAAACTAGAAGGGGTATAGAAGATTCGATAAATAATTTATTTAAGTAAAATTTATGGACATGATTCGTGCAGTATTAATAGATCTCAGTGGTACCCTACACATAGAAAATCAAGCTATTGCTGGAGCAGCAGAGGCATTAGATAACTTGCGAAAAAGTAACGTTCTTATAAAATTCGTGACCAATACCACAAAAGAATGTAAAAGATTTTTGCATGAACGTCTGACTAAATTAGGTTTTCAAATAGATAAAGAAGAAATTTATAGTTCTTTGGCTGCAGCAAGAAGTCTCATAGTTGAAAGAAAATTAAAACCACTGCTGCTCTTGTCTCCTGAAGCAATGGAAGATTTTGTAGATTTAGTACACAAAGATGATAAGCCAAATGCTGTAGTCATCGGTTTAGCACCTTCAGAATTCCATTATGAAAGATTGAATGAAGCATTTAGGTGTTTATTAGATGGTGCACAATTAATTGCTATCCATGCAGGAAGATATTACAAGAGAGAAGATGGGCTGGCACTAGGACCCGGTTGTTTTGTAAAGGGTCTAGAGTACTCAGCAAAATGTAAAGCGGAACTAGTAGGAAAGCCAAACCCAACATTTTTTAAGTCTGCTTTAGGAAATATTAAACCCGAGGAGGCTGTAATGATAGGAGATGATGTAGTAGATGATATTGAAGGGGCTATGACTGTTGGAATGAAAGGAATTTTAGTACAAACAGGAAAATATCGCCCAGGTGATGAAAATAAAGTTGGAATAAAACCAACTGTTGCACTAAGCTTTGTTGAAGCAGTTGAAGCAATTATGAAAGAGACAAAATTATAGTTACACTATGTGTAGAAATACCTTTTATGTATAATTGCATGTGAGAATGGAAGTATTAGTATTTTGCTGCATCTGCTCGAGCAGCATTAATTTACATAACTTAAGATTTAATTTATGTGATTACACATTGTGTAAATATGTACAGAAAGAAAATAAAGAAATTAGTAGTGGTAAATTTGTTTTGAACCAAAATATATTAATAAGTTGAAGTATGATATTAGTAAAATCAATATTTTAATGCTAAAAATATAATTTTTTTCAGCTTAGTGTCAAAATTTCGTGTGTATTGTAAGAGCCATATATTTGATCAGCAGCTTTTGTCAAACCTGTGCGATCATAACTTGTGCATTTTAGCGTCACTGTTTTTAAATGAAATAGGTGCCTACAGTCGAAATCACGAAAAATGTGCCACGCGTTACAAATACTTTTGGGATATAATACCAGCCAAATATTAATCGTATGTTGTATGAGGTAGTAATAGATTTACTGTAGGATCGCTGTAAATAACACTAATAGTTCGGTTTTATTATTACTATATTTTCGTTAACTGGGTTAACATAAATCTTCGCATAAGTTGCAACGTATTAATGCACATAACATAATAATGACATGGCTGGCAACCACCTCATTGCTTCCCTCTACAGGCATAACATAACAAAAGGCGCGAAATTTCAAAATATATAATGAAATACTACATTACTTCCCTAGATTGCGCTCATCTTTCGTGATTTCGACTGTACCTGTGTTTGAAAAGGGTTAGTGAACTGAAAAATATCGAATTTGACATCAGAACACATTGTTTTGAGACCTGCCTCGACTTTCAACTTCTTACGTGGTAGGTTTCTAAACGTATGCAACGAAACCTATTAGGGATTTAATTTTTTTGTGATTTGTTAATTAACTTCCAATAAATTATATTTTTTTACATATGTAGCGATTCGTGTGTACGTATATACGAATATCTACGCGTTTACGAATTAAGGGTTTGTAAGTAAGCGTTGAAAAGTAGTAGGAAGTGAAATAATAAAAGGAGACACCTTCGACACACTCTTTGGAGAGGATTAGGAAAAAAGTAAGTCGTACCTACACAAAGCTTTAGGAGGGATTACTTAGTTCACAACTACCTTCTGTTCGCCTCTCACAACACGTAACAGAAATGGATGGATAAACATGTTACGTGATAAGATTAAATACATTATACACATTCTTACTTTCAAGCTACAGTTTTAAAATACCGAAAATTTCTAAAAATAATATCTAAAGCAGAGGATTGTGAATTCTATGTTACAGGTTTTATGCGTTTCCTTGTAAAATAAATACATACATATATGTAATTTACACAAATAGACACGAATTTTCCTCGTGGAATATACGTTTCATATACAAACAAAAGTGATTAAGGAACTGAGGTGCCTTCAAGGATAACGGGAATGACAAGCGAATGATGAGTTGAATTTGGAAAACAATGTGTGCGAGGATGACTAGTAATATTTAACATGTTACTGGTAGAAATCTTAAAACGAAGTCTAAAATTAACAATTTTTTCTATCATGAATTATGAGAAATATCCTGTATGAAGGTGTTTTATAGGAGTATAATAAATACCTGGGTGTTTCAAATTGACACAAAAATACCAACCCGACATAACGATACTAACTACGAAAATCGAAATTCTCAGAGATAGGTGGGTTCTTTTGTTGCATGTATTGGACGTAGCCAGACAATCACGGAAAACAACAAATTGACCGAATTAAAATGTTAATAAGAAATATTAAATACGCAAATTGAATACAGAAGTTAAATAGATAATTCAATTTAGAAAAATTAGTCCAATCAATGATGAAAGAAAAATGCAATTATTCTAAATACGCAAATTAAATACAAAAATTGAACAAGTAATTAAGTTGTGTAAGAATTACAACATGAATACAAACATACTTTTATACCTTTTTTCCCTTTATTCTTTCTTCGTTCCGAAATTCTTTCTGCGGCCCAACTCAGAATATTATTTTATTAGAAAAAGGTGCCTAATTTATCGATTGAGTAATTTAAACGAATAAAATTTAGCGGGCACGAATCTCATACCCACCCCTACGAGATAACGGTTATTAAATTTTGAACAACAAACACAAATGTGGATAGGTAATACCGATGTTAACAGATTTGATCCTTATGAAACATTTGTAAATTAAGAAAGATTAAATAATGAAAATGCGAATGAACGAAATATCGACGAATGTATTTATTGCATATGTACTTGTGATGTATGTATATATTTGCTATTGATGCAAGGATATTATAGCCATATTTACCGAAACATAAATTATGAATTCCGTCATCGGATATAAGAGGATTTGATGTCGGCAGCTTGTCAAGCATTCTATATCTACCCGTTGAACGGAAAATCCTCTACAGTAATCTTTTCCCAAAAGAGCATCTAATCTCCGACGTACACTGCATCAATACCGTGCCGCTGAAGCGTGAAATGGTGTAACCTACACTGTGATGCAACAGTAACTGCATGATCGTTTTAGATAATAGGTAATGTGACACCAGTGCAAGAGGGATGCTCGTCTATCATACCAAGTAGATGCACGGCAAGAGAAACGAAGACGCCGAAGCTTTATAGTTGCGGTTTGTTTACTTACCTGATTGTAGCCTAACATCCAGCAAAGGTGCCGACGGTCGGGCTCGTGCCTTGTATGTAAACATTGCATAATCCTTGCGAGCTTTCAACATTTCTTTGGTGTGATGAAGTTAGAAGTGATTTGTCAATAGTTTGAAATTTATACGTTCAGGTTCCAGGTGGTGATATTTAAGGATTAAAATAGACATTGTCTATAACTAAAATAGGAACTTTTATGCTACGGGTATTCACAGGTACTCGTTTAGATGTGTCTTCACATACAAAATTTTAAATAACCAGTGATTTTTTTGAAAAGTAAGATGAATTGACATCTGAAAACTTTTATATTTAGTCAATATTTAATGGTTTGCCATATCTCTTTTTCATATTCTACTCTCTAAATATTTCATAATAAGGTTAAGGTGCATCGAATTACATCAAAATTCATATATCCGTTGCAGGAACCAGGACAGGTTCGTAAGTATTTTTAATGGGCGGGGAGCAATAGCAATACTAACACTGAATATTAATAATTATTATTATCATAATTGAAATAAATAATGTCTCAAAACTTTCATTTTCTTTAATTATCTTTGGGTAGGCAGTGCCTACCCAGCCACTCCCGACGAGCCGCCACTGGCAGGAACTCTTTCAGCGCCTCCGGTCCGTGTAGCGATATCTCAAAAGTATAGTCGACATACCTATACCAGCAATTGGGCTTCTTGCTGATGGCTTCTTGTTCGAAAGCTTCCATAGAGGTGTTCGCGATTATTGCTGATAGAGGCGAACTCATGTCTGCACCGCTCTTTTGCTCGTAGTACTCTAAGGGTAAAAATAACATTACAATTAAATACAGAAATGGTATTCCACAAATAGTTACCTAGCTAATCCCAGCAAGTCTTATCCCTTACACTCGTCTCAAAAGGACGATGAGAAGTAAAATCCAAACATTGTTCACCAGTAGGTATATCTTCAGGGGTCGATGCTATTTTCTTAACTAAAACATGTTACATGGCTGTGTAATGCTATTGCTGAGAGTGAATTCCAACATCGCACGACATAGTGCGATGTGACAGAGATACTGTTTCCACAGAGACATCTTTATTTGTTATTTCCAAAGATTATTTGTGTAATACCTCGTTTTGTTTGCTATACACTTCACCCGATATTAATTATAACATCTTGGAGCAGTTTCTGGATACCTTGGAAATATATATTTCTTTTGGATAAATCAGTACTAATTGTTGGCGATTTTAATCTGCGGTCTCTGTATGACAATACACTGAGAAAAGGAATTTGTTACGTCAGAGAATGAAAGTGTTGATCATTTTTAGGCGAATTCAAACAATTTTTGTTTGAAGTAAACCATTAAATGTTTGCTTAAATTACCTTGGGCGTTGCAGCAATGTTCTACTTTTTGTTAAATTTCTTTTTGTTTGATTCAAACAACCAATTTATCGTACAATTATTGGAAGCACATACCTATTTGCTAGTTTAAGAGATTCAGAGTGTCAACGAAAAATAAGAAAATAAATAAGCACAATTTCGATTTAACAATTATTGGACTATTTACACATTCACGCAATTGCACACCAGCCTACAGTTCCTTTTTTGTAGTTGTTGTGTGACCTTGATTTAGTTATCTTAGTTACGCCTTACGTACCTATGCTTTTTAAAGTCGAAAGGTTTTGCTGTTGTTGCATTTTAAAATAACTATCAGTGTTTTACTTTAATTGGAATATGTTATAGGTAGGTATGCATATATGTGCGTGTGGGGGAATCATTTAAATTCGAAATAAAAATGACATTTGTTTGCAGCAAATGGCGTATAAGCTGAATGGGGAAGAATAGATTCATGTTTCTACTGGTAAGCTGCAAATAATGTGCAAGGTATTTAAAATATTTGTATTAGTGTGCTACCTTTAATTAGGTAATAATAATAATAATTTTAGTAGTTACTGATGACATAAGTATGTAACAAGTCAAAAACTAAGGAAAACAAAAATAAAATAGTGTAACTAAACAAAATTACAGAAATAACAGACGTAATAAATAGAAAATAGAGAATACTATAATAATAAACAAAGAATAATTATTTCAAAGTATCTTAAGTCTACATACAATATATATACAAAATATATATACAAAATTATTAAAAAATAAAAAATACCCTTACCACCTCGATGAGTGAAGAACTCCTGGATACGTATTTCGGCAACTAAGTTG
>JARFOC010000408.1:831668-871775 GCA_031763485.1 Osmoderma eremita | reverse complement strand
TTCTTTTTGTATATTTGTATCCCCAATTGTTAATAGAAGGTCCTGTGTTAACGACTGTGGTATTGCTGAAAACACAACATAGTTTGTTTTTGAAGCATTTAAGAAGAGCTTATTAGCAACGAACCAGTCATTGAAACGATTTAGTAAGTTATTAGTTGAAGTCTTAATATTATTTCTATCATCACTTAAAATAATGGTGGTGTCATCAGCATATATAGTCAGACAGTATCGTTTAATGAAAGTATTTATATCATTTATGAATAATGAAAACTGTAAGGGTGATAACACTCCCCCCTGTTGTACACCTAAGGTAATATCGAGAGCATCAGAGTAGTACACCTGCTTTCTACCTTGTTCCGCGACAGAAATCCTAACAAGTTGTCTTCTGTTAGACAAGTAGGAAGTGATAACTGTATGAAGTATAGACACTTAAAAACTCGAGTTGATGTAATAAATGCAATGCATCAATTTTTTGATTCAAAATCCATAGAGTTCTACTTTACCGACATACAAAAGTTGGTGTCACGTTGGCGAAAGGTCATTGAGTGCAATGGTAATTATTTCGATGAATTATTGTTTATTAAAAAATATTTATATTTTACCATCGAAAACCGCACGAATTTATTTGGTTATGTGATATCTAGGCGGTGTGTTGTATTTACTGTATCCACTTGCACACAAATTTGCACAAATCCATTTGACGTCTGCTAGACACCGATAAACACACTTTCATGCCACCAAAAAAAAATGTGCTTTTACACACACATAAATTATGACGCACACGTACAACTTTCCGTCAAACACAACGCTCACCGCAAGGATTTATTAGTGTGAACCGGGCTTTATAACTTAAATGCTTGCATATAAAATCAACTCAATTATTAATGACGGAAAGAGAACGAAACCGCTCGACAGGAAACACTCTTTATTCCGTAGGATGCGATAAACAGGAAGAAAGTAAAATGCGTATGGCATTTAAAGAAACTGGTTGTGAAATGTCGTCGCGTTAAGGAAACGATTAAAGGAAAACTCTTCTTGTTGGTCTAATTATATACGTACCTGCATACATATATATAATTATTGTGAGGAATTGGAGAGATCTAATACCGCAACTGGGTCAATTTCGTTCTCTAAGCCTTGTCTCTTCACCTATGTTTTTCAATGTAACACTAAAACGCCGTGCTTCAACGTAAAATAATGGATAATATGCACGTCTGCGCCACACACAAGTGCGGATAATATCGAGAAATGTAGATCATACGTTAATCGTAACAGATCGGGGTTCAAAAATTATCGTCCTGAATTTGCAACGATATCCGCCTAGTTGTCTACTTGGCGCGTCGGTGCAGAAAAGATCTCTGCGTTAATGAAAACCGATCGTTAGCATTAACTGCAACCATCATTCTAAGGGACAAGTAAATTTTTTTTGTAGATTCTCGTAGTAATTATATACTTGATGATAATTTGTATTCGCCTAGAAGGTACTTAGTAATACAACTATGTATATGTTAACGTTGTATTGAACAACTTAATCTGTACGTTTAAACTTAGAATATTCTCGTTTCTGGAAAGTATGAATATAAAATGCGGTGTCGAGGTATCGTAACTGGAAAAATAAATTTTGAAAATGCTAAATTAGAGCAGCTGTAGTAAAATAAGTCGTTTAGGACATCCTCTTAAAAACAGCTTTTCCTGCTGACAACGGCTATTTTATTCCAGGCTGCTTTGCATACGACAAACTTGTATCTTTATCTAAGGCCCAATAAACTTTTATGTTCGCATTATCATATCAACTATAATTTTATTACTGCATAAATTTAGATGTTTTCATATCTAAATAACCACTTCATCAGAGTGTGGGAAATACTAGTTAATAGTATGAACCAGGTACGTAATCAGTAATCTCTAAAAATTAAGTCATTTGTGATAATACAAGGTGGGACAGGGAAACACTGTTGAAGGTCAATAAAAATTAAACTAGAAAAGGTAGAACTAATTTCTTTTGTTTCAAAAAGCAATGTTGTAAGTTCATTTCGTTAAGTTTTAAACAAAATATTTTGCAAATAATAGCCTTCATTACCAATACATTGTTGTATTGAAGTTTCGCATCACCCTCTGAAGTATCTCTCCCGATATGCGACCTATTTCCAGGCGTATTGCTTCTTTTAAGGCTTGTATGCTGTTAGGGCGATGTTTGTACACCTCAGCTTTGAGGTAGCCCCAGAGGAAGTAATCGCAGAGAATTAAATCCGGCGAGCGCACAAGCCATGGAATGTCCTCAAACTTGGAAATCAAACGGTCGGGGAAAATTTCCCTCATAACAGCCATTGAATTATTGGCTGTGTGGGCCGTGACGCCATCCTGTTGGAACCAGACACGTCCCATTTCCAACTGTTCGAGATGTGGTGCAAAATCTTGGAAATCTTGGATCGTCGCCACATATCGTTCAGAGGTGATGGTTACCACCCGATAATGTTCTTCAAAAAACCCTGTTACCCTGTCACCTATATAAGGGCCCTTCTTGAATCTACCTAGGATTGACATCACTCCAATAACGAATGTTCAGATTATTAACGCAACCGGAAAGATGGAAATGCGCCTCGTCGCTGAAAGAAATCACTGTCACTGCAGGCAGATTTACAATAAAATGTTCACATGCCTGTATACGATTATTAAGATCCTGTTGTCACAGTTCTTGAGCAACGACCATGTTATAAAGATGGAAATGAAGGTCAATGTGAGGAATTCGACGTACAGTACGGCTGTACAGTACGGCGGTTGAGGACGATCGCGTGCGTAGCAGAGCGCTTAGGAGACCGTATAATAGACTGGCTTACTCGCTCTATGTTCTCCGGTGTTCGACTGGTCCTCCGTGCGCCAACTTTCTTTTTCGCAACATTCCCATGTCTGCAGAAGTTATCCACCCAGGACGAAATCAATTTCCGATCGGGCACTGTATTTCGAGGAGGGTTGTGTGTACGCATCGCTGGTTGCACTGCGAGAGAAAAGTAGTTTTAACGGCAAAAGCGCGTTGTTCCATTTTGGCAACTGACAGGTCACAGATTGAAACTTCCCTAACTACTGCATCACTTAAGCCTATTCCCACCCTTCTACAATCTCAACTTACATCACAGTGGCCTACTAAAAGTAGGCCACCACGTATAAGCAGGAGTATATTACAGTTTCTCAATCCCTATGATTGTCAACCTGAGTCTTATCATTTTTTTAATACTGGGATTGCTCTTGCGCGTTTCCAAGTAGAAGGAAAACACATGTCGTTATTGCCGTATTAATTAGTGTGGTTAAAGATTTTACAAGCGCAACAAAAGACCTTAACACGTATCCATTTTAACGTAATCTTTTGTCATTTTCAACAAATATATTCTTTCGTTAGCCTGAACTGCATCTCATGATTTATATTCCCAAATTCTTTTAAATCCAAAATTTCTGGGAATTGGTACCAACATTTTAACAAACCTTTGCATAATTTACTTGCTCTATTTTGTTTCTTTTCATTTCCGCATATATTGCCATGATCTGGTTGATTGATTCGTATTTTAGCCATTTAATCTTTTTTAATTTCCAAACGTCCCATAACAATCAAATCTATTAACAGTCGTTCGTATTGCGCATGTTTGTGTTCATTATTCAAAATTTAATAACCGTTATTTTGTATGAAAGAATTGCAAGGACTGTGGGCTTCTATTACTAATACGCAGTATCGGGAAATCCACACCGCACAAATTAATTTAATAATGGTTGATAATGGGAGCCGATGTGCTCTTGAAACATGTCCCGAATCTTATAAAATTAATTTGTGCGGTGTGGATTTCCGGATACTGCGTATTGGTGATTTTGTATGTAGATTTACGCGCGTATTAATTAATTTGTTCAATTTACTCAGTCGGTAAATTAGGCATCTATTTTGGCACTGAAATATGTTACTGCAATTATGAAAAATATTTCCGTAAATACCTAGACCGGGAAATCTGGAGGCCCGGGCTATGTGTGATAATTTGATTACATTGCCGTCGCGTTCACCGGCTCCGGTTTTGTCGGTTTGTCTGAAAACGGCCTTAGAGCTTTCACGCATAGCAGATATGCAGATATGCCGGTCCGACAGTGGTCACCGGCAAATGCAGAGCTGGTGTTGAAATCGACAACCGGATGCCGGGCCGACCTACGCTCTGTCGGTTTCACTGTTTCCTTATGCACGCTTGTCCATGCAGGTCTAACGGCATCGGTACCAGACAGATGTTTGTGATTTGAAAACATTTAAGGCTTCATTAAATTGTAGTTGTTTTCATTGCAATGTAGAGATGTGTCGTTCCGATCGGAGTCGGTACAAAAGAACTAAACCGCACTAGAAGTCAACAGTCGCTGCGTAATATTGAAACAAAAAACCGTTATCGTCTTTGCTTTCCAAGCAAAGTGTGTTGATATTATTGATTGTAGACTGCCTCGTTTGTAAACTAACTGTTGTAATTCGATGTATATTTATTATTTATTAACTGCGATAAAGTGTGTGGCATTACATTCTGAGATAATTATCATAGCACTTATTTTGTTTTTTACATATATACAACACTGAACTTCAGGTGCATAGATTTATGTCAATCCTAACTCCAATCTTATCGCGTAGATAATTAAATCTAACGCGTTCTAAAGGTTTTGTTAGCGAATCCGCTAATTAGTCGTTTTCACTGATATGTTCCAAATTGAGTTCATTATTCTGGAATTTCTCCCGCACATAAAAATGTTGAACTTGAATGTGGTTAGACCGCCGATCGTATTTTGGGTTCTTTACTAGTTTTATGGCACTAGCATTGTTAACATATAATGTTGGGATCGGTTGTGGCACGTCAATCAATTCGAGCAGTAGACGTTTTAACCAGACTAATTCTTTCCCATGTATATGTTGTATATACCTGTGTTATTTTCAGATTTATTTGATATTAATTATTATTAAAACAATTAGATTTTCTTTTAAGATTCATGAAATTGTAACAAGTTTCTCATCAAATCGTCAGATTGAGCATGAAATTCCAAATCTAGTAAAAAGTCAACCATACCTGGCGGCACTGGGCACTATTTATCTCATATTCTTGCACTTATTTGTCTTTTCTTTGTAAATAATTGGTGTTGGTGCACAAATACAAAGTACTAGATTATTTATTTATACATATAGCAATAGTATAGTAAAACTAAAACAAAAATACCTTTACCAACTCAATGAGTGAAGAACTTTAGATACGTATTTCGGCAACCAAGTTGACGTCGTCAGTAGAACTACAAATGAAAAGCATGTTATTTTCCTTCACTTATTAAGGTGGTAAGGGCATTTTTATTTTAGTTTTACTATTATATATATAAGTCATCATATCCTATTATTTTTTAGCAAGAATTTTCTAAGCTTGATTCTCCTTTTTGCTTATTGATTTGCAATTGCTCCGAATTGAAAGGGTTACACTGCTCAGTTTGTAAGCAAAAGAAACAAATATAAATGTCTTCGAACGTTGGAACTTCGAATGATACTTTTACTTTTATAACAGGGGAGGATTTATTCATTGTGACAAAATTGCCACCGGGGGGTAATAGGCCTGAAGGTGTGAATAAATACTTGCAAAGGTCCCTCAAGGATTTGCAACTCGATTACGTGGACCTTTATCTGGTGCACGTTCCTTTCGGTTTTAAAGATGTCGACGGTGATTTGCATCCGAAGACGCCTGATGGAAAGATAGATTTGGACGTTACGACGGATCATATCGCCATCTGGAAGGTGAGTCATTCATCTAGCCATAAGAGTTCTTTGCGTGGGACAATTAAAACGTATCTATTGGTAGCAATAAGAAAAGCTACAATTGACCGTTACAGTAAACCCGCTTAAAACAGAAAACGGTAAAGGAGCCTATATTGTTATGACCTTTCTCACCCCCTCGTTGTGTTTTTGTTGATCTTATATTATCGTTGTCGAATTTGTCTGCTGTATACGCGACCATTACATACTTTCGTTTTGAACTTATCGGTTGTAAATTAAATTATTAAAGTGAAGTGTCCCCATCTATTCGGTTATTCAATAAGGTTAGTCAACTAGAACTCTATACGGTGGGAAGTATACGTATACTAAGTCCAGCCAGAAGGAGATAACGGGACTAATTAACGTTACTAGATAAAAGAATATTCATTTTTCAAATACATTGAAAAATCATAACACATTCCCACATATAACACAACACAATACAAAGGGGTTTTGGAAGTTTTCTGCAAATTAACTATACGTATTCACACGAGAAACCAGCCCAGAAAATAGCCATCGGTACAGCTCTCATTAGTCGAGGTTAGCATTGAAGATAGCAGTCGTCGACGATGACGTATAAGTGGGATCCACCTGGACGACCAAAACATGTAAATATCGTGCGAGTAACTAGGTGCGTTACTGGACGACGAAAAAAGAAAATAAACAAAAACGTCAAGCTAGAATTTTGTAGGCGTCATGCGAGAATTACTAGCGATCAATTTAAACTATATTAAGTAGTGAATTGCACGATCCACAAAAATAGAGGAAAGATATACTGGAGGTTGGAGTTAAGAGGAGAGAGATACTGGAGGTTGCAGTAAGAGGGGAGGGGTGAAAGTAGATTGCAGAGAGAAAAGGGTTACAACACGATACACATACACACAACAAAGTATTAAGGTATTTATAAAGTTAATATTTAAAAAAAATATGTGCGTTAATGTCACATTCTGACATTAACGTAATTCAAAGTTAGTGTTATATAAAAACCAATTTTGTAGCACTGCAATATATAATGATAAAATTTTTAATTCCTATTTCTTTAACCTGTATTAACGGTATTTCTTCAAAAAAAATATTGATCGTTAACATTTTCATGCGATTTAATTTTTTTTGCGATTTCTTCTTCTAGTGTTTCTCTATATAGTATACTATTTGCAAAATATGCCAACGCGGAGATATCGCAGTGGCAAGGGTCCTAGACTTCTGGGGAAGTCGGCGGTTCGAATCTCCGATGGGGCGATCGATTTTTAAGTTGGTCGCGGCGAAGTGGTCGGTACCTCCCCCGATAGCCTCAATGTTGTCTTAAACCAACACTGCCCTCAATCTCGCCCCTAGTCCTCATGAAATCCAAGATGGCGTAAAATGTATTTCTTAAGGGGAAATTGTGCTAGAAGCCCCCTGGCTCCTCTATTTGGGTAGAAGAACTACCAGAAATCCTGTCCGTCACTTGAAAAGGTATAAGGACCACAGAATAAAGGAA
The DNA here is from genome assembly GCA_031763485.1 of Osmoderma eremita. NCBI lineage: Eukaryota > Metazoa > Arthropoda > Insecta > Coleoptera > Scarabaeidae > Osmoderma > Osmoderma eremita. The sequence goes on along the minus strand of JARFOC010000408.1, from coordinate 864,498 downwards.
GAATAAGAAGTGTTATTGTAATTATCCAAAAAGAAATAAAAAGGATTTTTATGAAAAATATTTTATGACATAAGAAACGGAACTATGAGAGGAGATTAAAATGAAATCTGCTAGAATTTACAGGAAGAACAATTTTTTATCGACATACTACCAACCGTTATACACTTAGACCAACTCTCCTCCAATAATACGAACCCTCCAACAAAATTCTTCTGGTAACTCCTCAAAAAACTCGGAAATTGTGTCCTTAGACGTTCTTGCTAATGTTTCTTCAGCTTAGAGAAGGAGAAATAGTTGCTATGAAGCTAGGTTAGAGTTGCAACGGGCATGCCTTAAGTCAACAAAGTCGTACTTGTTGATTTCTTCCTGAACTTTGGGGGCCTTATGAATACCGCACTTATCGTGCGGCAATAAAATAAAATTTGTAATTTAGGATTAATCCTAGAATCTGAGTCACCAGAAATTGTTTGTGTATCTGTGCATTAGTGCACTAGTGATGGTATAACCAATATTAGCATCAATAGACACGATAACAAGTAGCTTTGTCAGATCTCGGCGTAGGCAGGTGATTTACTAATATAAGAATAAATTAAAATGTAAGAGATGAGTGTCGGTTTTCACTAGTATAGTACATTGTAGGAATGTTTTTCGGATCTTGTCGCGTTGTAGTATTTATACTCGACGTTTCGCTGAACATGCTGTCAACTTCTTCAGCAGTTGTCTAAAGACTTTCTTTCTATATTTCTACAATGAAATGTAAGAATTTATCCGTACTTTTGTTCTTTGTCGATGAAGGGGATATTGAGTGTTGTGGTATTATGTTTTATACAAGCATTGTTTAGTAAACGGGTATCGTACCTTATCGTATCTTAATTTTTTTAAAATAACTGTACTTGTGCTGTACTGTTTTAGTATGTGTTCAAATGTAATAATCTCTGGTGATCACAATACTAATTTCAATTCAGACTCCTCACAGAAAGATCGACTACTTGATATTGAATTGAAGAAATCCCACTCGCATACAATTTACTTCTAACGGTACTGTAACCAAAACAAGGACACATCACTTACTTTACTTTACAATTCGGCCTCACCAAAGCTTTCGATACAATTGATGTTGACATAGTGTACCAAAAACAATATTCACTAAGTTTTAGAAATAACGTTCTTCATTGGCTTGTGTCATACCTGTCAGATAGGAAAGCATGTGTAGGAATTGATGGCCATTATTTAGATTTAGCTAATGTGGATCTCAGTGTGCGCCAAGGGTGTGTGCTAGGGCCTGATACGGTGTTCTCCTTATATGCTAACGACTTATCCGAGTTTATATGGGTTAGTAGGATATTATCCTATGTCAACGATACTGCTATTATAGTGGAAGGCAATAATCCAAACGAATTAAAACAAATTTGAATCTTGCATAGCAAGCTTTTATAGAGCGGTGTATGATGAATAGACTTATTGTTAACAAACATCAAGAGTGCTAAAACAATTAACCGAAGGCATATTGTTAACTTACAAAAACCATTTGCAGCGTCACTGTCGGAATATATTTGGAAATCTAAATTTTCCTATAAATCAAAATATAAAATTAAAAACGAGAAAACAGCAAGACTCCTGGATGCTGATATGAAATGGTCTTCTCGCAGATATCATCCAAATTAAGTAGCATTTACTGTATAGAATCAATACATCATAAAAAATAAAAATATTTATTATGCCTTGGCTTATTCGGTTACAAATTACTATGTGAATGTTTGAGGATATACCACGAGATGGAAAACAATATTTATTTTGCAGACTTAACACGCAACGTGGAGATAGCTGTGAACCGGTTTCTAAAGTTAACAATATTTTAATTTTACTAGTATCAATGCCTATAGAAGTAATGTAAAGTACTTTATCGGATTTTTAATTTTTCTTTGATACGCAGAATTGTACTTTTTTATATCATAATACTTCATGTATTGTTATCACTAGTTTTCGTTAGTACCGCCTAATCAATCAATGGCATTTTTCTTCTTTACAATTCGCTTTCTATAGGCAGTTAACGGCGTCTGCATAGCACCAAGGACAAAAGGAAATTATCGAACCCTTTGAAGTGGAAAGAATTTTAGATCCGCATTATATTCCGAATACAAGAAGTTTCGGAAGTTTCCTAAAACTTTGCAGTTGACTTTATCTAATCGATTCCATATTCCGAACGCTTTAGTCTAGATTCTTCTACAATACAATATTTAACCATATATCTGCTGAATTGATTTTAGCATAAGCGTTATTACACTGTTTTTTTTTAAATGATTTGATGCTTTTAGGCAATGGAAGGACAATTGCGTGCAGGAACAACCAAATCGATTGGCATTTCAAACTTTAACAAATCACAAATTGAGAAGATCCTCGCTAACTGCTCGATACCGCCGCAAAGTTTACAGATTGAATTGCACGCTTATTTTCAACAAACGGAATTGGTCAATTTCTGCAAGGAACATAACATCGTAGTAACTGCCTACTCCCCACTCGGTTCACCAGGGGTGGCAAAATTCTTAGGAATAGAGTAACTATTTTCATTTATCTCTTTTATTCTGAATGTCGTCCTTACAATATACTTGGCAGCAAGGAACTACCGAACCTTATGAGCAATCCTACCGTGAAAGCATTGGCTGAGAAGTATGGAAAAACCCCAGCACAGATTCTCTTGAGGCACATCATTCAAAAAGGCGTAGTTACTATACCGAAAAGTACGAACCCAGTACGTATTAAGCAGAACTTTGATATCTTCGATTTTGAATTGGACAAGAATGACATGAAGAGAATGAATGCGTTAGATCAGGGACCTCAAGGAAGGATACTTAGTTTCAAGGACGCATTTATCGGGTAAGTGCACAGTTTGTAAGAAAGCAAACGTAATTTTTATAGAATATTGAAAATATCTTAAGTATTCTACAGATGTTTTTGGTATATAACTTCAATAATTTATTGTGAGATACTAATTTTTGCGTGTGATTTTCTTCGTAGATGATTGCTTTTATAAAGTATAGTACTGTAAAGTAATAATGCTATCGATATTTATTTATTTTTTCGAAAACATTTTTAGTTTTACAAACGCGACATCCAATAAATGAATAAGACACAAAAGTCACAACGAAATTAAACACATAACTAAAATTGAAACAAAACATTTCTAACTAAGGCATAGATTTGATTTGATTAAGTCTCCAGTACAGAAGAAGGTGATTCATATCCCTTAACATTGGGGCCTTGAGGCCTATTATATTACTCTGCATTCGGTTGTTGTAGAGACGGTATGTCAGCTGCCAAATGCTGTGATGGCTTCCTCATTATTTGTTTGGTGTGCGGTTACATGGTGCCCGTGCTTCTGGTATTGTTCACCCATTCAGCTGGCTCAGATCCAATGAAGATCATTTCGGATCCCTTCCTTGCTAGCAGGTCCGCTTGATTATTGCCTGCAATTCTCCAACTGTATTGTGTTTCGCCAGATGTTGAAAGTTCTTCAGACAGTCCCATACTAGCCTGAAAGATATCCTATAAGATGCCCATGCCTTTAAGGCAGCTCGACTATCCGTGAGAATGTAGCAGTTTGCTTTGCTCCTGCTGCAAACACTCCCTAGCACAAATTTGTATTGCACAGATTTCAGTTTCAAATACGGAGGCAGAGGTACTCGTAATCTTTACTCCGGGCTGCCCGCAGATACCCCCGCCCCGAACTCGAACCTATGCATTTATGTCCCAGATTCTGGTCTACGGCAATATTCGTTCCAGCCTTTCTTTCTATCCCTCCCATTCATGACTTCGAAGGGTTTGTTACAGCAGAGTTTAGGGATAATTCGGTCGCGTCTAATATCTAATCGAATCAATTCTATTGTTAATAAAATCCCTTTGGAGTAACCAAAGGGATTTTGGTATGTAGCCTGGGATAAGTGCCACCTCCCTATCTTGTTGAAAATGGAAATGAATATCTTTGATTGTTCATCTAAATTATGTAGCTTTATTTCAGAAACACTTTGTATTGTTTATTTATAAAGGTATTCCATAATAAAAGGACGTTCCGTCATTAGTGAAACAGTTAAAATTTGCTGACTTTTTATGGCCTGTGTGTTCACAGCAGGTTTTTTTTCCTTTGAAACACAATATGAAACGTTATCACACCTGCAATTCAAGAGAATACTTCTTGAATCGCTCTTCCATTAGTCCTCTTTGTGTTGTTATTACTTTTTTTTCAGGATCGAAAACCACCCCGAATTTCCAATATAGAATGATTGAACCCGAACGATACGCACAAAGATATTCTTAAAATTAATTTCAATTACAGAAAAACCAGCATTCATAAACATCATTAAATTCCACAGTTCTGTTGCCAGATTTGCAATGTCTAAATTGATGTAAGCAACTTTATATTGCATTTTGTTTGTATAGATTTGAAAATATTTTTTGTAAGAACTTAATAATAATGTTTATTGTTAACTTTTTGATTAGCACGTTAATAAAGATTTTATCACAAAGTTTGTTATTTTTTTTGATTATCTACGGACATTTTTCATCAATTTGCAAGCTGTTGTTTTAGAAATATTTCACAATCATATTTTTTGTCCGCACAAAGGGTACATTAATAATAAAAGCTAAAGTCTGTTTTTAAACTAGGAGGAGCGTTTTAAATTCTCGGCGTTAAAACCTGCATCTGCGATTGGTTGTTTCCCAGATAGGTTAACACAGACCAAATGCGAAATATTACAATAAATTTCATATATGGATGCCAAACGGTTGACAATTTTCGTCTTTCCTCTTGTGTTTTCCTTGTTGAACGTGTCACTACTGGTGATGACAGTTGGGTGTTCGAGTATGACCCGGAAACACAACGCCAGAGCATGGAAGGGCACACTTCAGGCTCTCCAAAGCCCAAGAAAGCAAGATCAAAAGCATGTTGCTTAATTTACACGCCTCGTACGTTCCCGTTCTTAATATGGATACTGAACCGTCAAGTTCACTATCTTATTCGCCTCCAAAAAAACGCAAACGTTTAGATTTGGTACATTTATTGGTAGATGTAAATGTAGTGTATTCTAAATATGTACAAGCAGCTGCGAACTGATGAAGTAAATCTTAGAAAAACTGCTATCATTTCTAAAATTAGCAACACCAAGGGTAAATTTTGACAGTCTGAAATTGCAATCAAAATCAACAGTGCAAACTATAAAATACTTTTCTAAGTGGGTAAATAAAACTCGTGCTCCCTTGAGACATTTTACTTCATAAAGTAAATATTTTATTAAAATCAACATTTCCTTCACTGGACAATAGTAAAGATAGTATAGAGACATGATAAAATACATAGTATGTATGCATGTAATAGTAATACGTGATAATGATAATACAATAGTTTCAAAGTAAGAGACAACATGAGCCAACAGAAAGCTGAGCTTTCCATAGCAATAATAGATAGTAAGTAATTCGATTCCTTTCAAAACTAACTACAATAACAAGAAAATAAAAGGCGCCAATAGATTCGTTGCGTTTTGGTGTTTTTTTTTCTCTTTCGGCAAAATCTTGCAGACAACGTTTTTATTTAAGACGTTGAATAACTAAAATCGTTCTGCTAATTGACATATCTTATGTTCAAATTTACCTACCATTTTCAAGTATGATACTACCGTATTTTTTCTTCTTTCTAATTCTCTATTGATATGATGAATAAAGCTTTTATATAAAAGCATTTACATAGACAGTGTGTTCAAAAGTTATCAGCTTAGTATATTTTAATAAGGAACTTAGATTTGCAAGCTATTTGCTGGCCCAGGTTGAGTAGGTTACCATTGGTATTTTTTTGTTATTAAACATGGAAATTTGTTAAATTACCAAAATTATGCAGTTTTCAGTTCTGAATCAGATACCCTTGAGAAAAATTTTAAATTTAGAACACTTTGGAAAATATCTGAAGGGGACTGAGATCTGATATTTTCTGTAAATAAAATATCTTCGGAATTATAGATGATATGCAATGTTTTACACGTGTTTTGGTTTAATTAGGGATAGTTATAAGTAATGTCAAAATTTAAGATGGCAGTTTCTAAGATATTCTAATTTGAAATTGACGCCATATTGGATTTTTACTCCGTTAGGTAACATTTTTCTTTCTCTTTCGAGAGATATTTCATGACATGCTTAAACAGAGCATTATTAAAAATATTAAATGTTCTAATTTGAAATCAAGTAACATGAAAACAAAAGCTTGTTAATCCTATTTAGAAACAAATGAAGTACAAACAAACTATTTAAATAATACTAGATATTAACATTATAATAAAGGTTCAAAATGCTGCCCATAATTAACTAAACACAATCATCGTTGCGTTACAACACTGATGCTCGGTTTCTGGAACGAAAAACAGCAGTTATCTGTTATCGAACAGATAACTGCTGTTGTTACGTTTCAGAAACCGGGCATTAGAGTTACTTTTCGCAATGTATTTCGATTAATAGTTAATTCGTGTTAAGCGAGGAAGTACTCTTACACTTTATTTTTCACTGTGCCCCATAAATAAAAATTAAGTAGTGATTAGTCGCTATTATTCTGTTATAAGGACATCATTTAAGTAATTAGTAACATTTCCGGTATTGTGTGCAGAATCTTAGTAGTACCATATTTGAACATTTTGTAACATTTGACCAACAAATTTTCTGTTGGTGTTTGAAGAATTTTCGAATACCGTTGTGTATTTAAGTTTCCATCAAATATTATGGGACATATTTATGCCACAAAAAAGAATTTAAAACTGTAGCAAACTTCGTTTCGCCCTGGGACTACCACGTGTGAATTTTGCTGAGCTCAATGGTGCTCGCTATGTCGATTGAATAATCCACAGTTGGAAAACTAGGATTCGTCGATCCATGAAACGCGTTTGATGAAATTACCAATTTGTGTTATTTTATTTGGACACCATCTGCAAAAGGCAACTCTTCGAAGTTCATTTGGCCTTAAAGTCTGAGCAATATGAAAACTAAAGGGGTGAAACTAGTGTTTTTATCTTTTAGACTTGCAATTAGATACTTTAATAGGTGGTTCTATTTCCCGAGAGGAAATATTTGGATTTCGGTTTGCTTAACACGTTGACTGCCGCGGCAATATTTGTCAAATGGCCCCATGCGCCATGAAAATTGTTAAAAAATAATCAAAATGATTACCTGTTGATTAAATACGAATAAATTTTTACTTTCTTGCATTAGTAATACCCGTGTGCTAATATCATACACGCGGCGTAGAAACACAAAATTACACTTGAGCGCTAGGCACATCTTTATGGATATACAGATTTTTTCGTATCCAGTCTTGTCTAAATATTATCAAATATTTGTATTGTCAGTTATAGCGTCCCGATTGTACGGCTGTTCTGCAAGGGTGCCCTTATATTTTTGTAAAAATGTCATTCGAAAAAGAACAGCTGAGGTTGCAAAACTTATGGGATAGATTCGATATGAGTGATGGAGAACAGTGCAGTATTACTTCCAATGTAAGTTCTGATTACGTAGTAGAGTTTTAAAATAGTGCAGTAGGTCATGCAGTACTCTGACAAAAATATCTGTTGATATCCCAAGTTGCGCACGAAAACGTAGATTCGCATCTGGTAAGAAAAAGAAGATATATCGATTGCAATGTTACAAAACGCTTAATTTAATGTCTAATGAATTTTAATAAATTTGGATTCCCTTTATTTATGTCAAGTTGACACAAGCCGGCCAGCTTCTGAAGGACAATTAACTGACACTTGCTAATTTAAATTATAATGAGATAATCAAAAATTGTAACCTATTAAAATAATATTGAAAAACCTAAAGAGGTGTTGAAAATATATATATAATATGTTATATTTTCAACATTATACGCATTATTTGTGAAATGTTACTTTCACAAATAATGCGTACAAATAATTTTGATTAATGAATGAAATTTGTAAATACCTTAAACTACCCCTTGTCAGTCTGCGTTCGTGTACCACCCCTATTCTAACTTCTTATATCGCTGCCTCTCGTTTAACTACTCCAATCCTTCTTTTCCTACCACTCTCTTTCCCAATGACTCTTTCCTTTTCACTCGTTATAGCACTATTCTACTTAAAAGAGCTCATAAACTTTCTCATTGACCTTTTGACTTCGCTCACTTGACTTATACAATTTGTTTCTTTTTATTTGTCTATCCGTTACTATCACAACAGCAAGCTTTTCATATTATCATTGCGTTATTCATATTACTGCGACGCGATGTGACTGCGTCGATGGTCTTCGCACTATAACATCAGAGGACCTGCCTTCCTCCTTCGATTCTTATATTCTATGGTCGCAACTTCGACACGGGTAACTGCACTGCTATCTGCATTGTTCGTCTGGTAAATCAGCGGTGTAATTTATGAATTCCTACCAATACCCTCTGTGATGTGCAATATAATGGCTAATTGTCGCTGGCGGGACTCATATTACCCTTACCCCCTACAAAACAGAGACCGTCTTTACCCTTTTAGCCTCGGATATTAATGGAAACTCCAATGTTAAATTCAAATACCAATCGAATAGATGGCAGTCTTGCGCATATTTAATTCACCCTGATGATAAACAATTGGATGGTAGCGACAGCGTCACTGGCTCTCGAACCTAATACGATAACAATGAATTTTGGAATCACCAGAAGATGTTATATAAGATCATGGCACTATATATATTTTATTCAGATGAACATATTTTCCAAAGTACGTCAATTTTTGTATTATATGCAGGAATATAGTTATCTAATGATGTTTCGGTTTATTTTGATATTGACTATTTTTCCGTGTATAAAAGGTACACAATACAAAAACGTAAGGAAGTGATAAAATAGTATTTTTACTTGGATAAGCTTATAATGTGATACTTCCAGGGCACACCAACGGATTTTACATATGCAATATGTACGAATTATACTCTTTTGAGACACACGCGTCTTAAATTGTTCGTGTTCATCCTGTATTCACGATAATACACGCGGCACACCGAATCCGCCTACCTCTGTACCCAAATGTATACACACGGTATCCAACGGGTAAGCATTCATGCCACTGCATATCTTGTAACGTTTTAAACACCACCGAACTATTTATCGTAACATTTACCGCGATTCTTACCTACGCGTATTAGTGCGATCACACGGCCTCCTTAGTTCATATGCATTCGAAGCTATTCGCATTTCCACGCGCGATCTGTCCCTCTTCTGGGAATCTCTATGATTAAATTTCGACGTCATGCTATTCCATTGAGTCACCCGAGTCACGCGGCCGCGTTTCAGCGGATGATAATGCTGCGCGACGCGAAAGATCGAGAATTGATTGGCTACGGGTGCATCTCCTTGCGCAAGTACCGATGTTTTTCCCGCAATTAAGTAACAGATCTTGGCAAGCGATAGACACAGACCTTGTGCGAATTCCTAGTCTTAGCAAAAGGTCTATAAAGTGTTAGAAATTAGTATTCTTTTTTTTGCCGTGTGCAAGTACCGCGTAACTGCAAGCCTGTGAGGTGTAGTTACGACCGATCGGAATTATTTTCTAGGATCCTGTATACTGTTTCTGATGGGGCTATAGAGAATTCCCCGAGGCGTTGCCGATATAGACACCGTGACCCGAATTGGACCAACGCTAACGACGAAGGCGAGCCGCTGAGATAAACTCTCCGCTTCTCAGATAAGTTCAATCCATTTAGTCCACACGTATCTCGAAACCACCGTAGATTCATTGTGGTGCCACTTTCCACGCTGTTTGAACGATTCCCGGGCGCCAACAACGGACGAGAAGTTCAAGGTCTGCACCGTGTAGTGTTGAGATTTATCCATCAAAAGACATTCAGTATTTCATTTAACGACGTCAATATCATTTTGTAAATTGTAAATTCACATCTGCATAAATAAGTTCACTATTAACGTAACCCGTGAATTCATTTCTTAGTTTATTATTATTTTTTTGTTATATATAGGAATATTCGTCTACAACATATCCTGTCATAAATTAGCTACGTCAATAGCGTAAAGTAAACCAATGTAAAATTCATGTAAAGAACACCGGATATCCGAAATTCTACACAGGCTGAATCCGCGCATAACGGTTGGTTCACGTTTGTACGCGACGTATACTAACGTGAACCAACCGCTATGAGTGTCAAGGTTATGTAGTTATTTTTGTCTTTCTTTGCCCAATGATTAGATTGCATTTTCCCTTTTTTTTACAAATTATTGTGTTATTCCAAATATGTGTGTATCGTCCATCGATCAAACAGACCGATTGACGATTTGTTGATGTGTTCTTTTATGCACACTTAAATATCATATGTATTTTGTTCTGAATTATCGATGTTATCTTATATGTACCGAACTTGTATTTACTGAGTTTGACAAATTTCCCGTAATATATATACTCTGTTTATTTAATCCTGGACTTGGCTTTCAATTTGTCAAACGTTCTTACTCCCAGCAACATCCGGCCTTTTCTGTGCTAATGGGCCAAGTTCAGTACAGATGTAAAGCTCGGTGGCGCCTACCCTTAGATCGTTTGAATTAGATGAAGTTACCCACCCCGTCACTGCAAAGCTAGCCGCAAGCCAGCACCTCTGGGCAAACACCTTTGAAGTAAGTAGCGTATTTTGAACGACGAAATATTCTGTTGAGGAGCAGAATCGGCGCCGTAGGTTTATTTGTTTTCTCGGCCTCATCACCGAGTTCGTTTATTAGTTATTTTGAAACAAGTAAGCCTAGCAATCTATATCCAGTTTTTTTTAATTTTAGTATCCAATTGTTTTCTCTCTAGAAAATTATCAAAGTATGCAGCGGGGATTTTTGTAATATTTAATGTATGTACATGTATGTTCGTTTTGTTTTATTGTTCAATATTATAATCACACCTACCAGCCTACTATTGAATATAAAAATAACACTTTTTTTTAATTAAATTATTTATTCACACCTAGGAGTGATACATTTAAAAAAAGGATGAAAAATTTGATTCAACTGGGTAAAAAATCAAAAAAATAAGAAAGTTTTTTATTTTCACATTCGTTATATGTGTCCGTAATTAAACCAACTAACTTTCATATGAAACATTTTTCCATATCATCTGTAATTCCTAAGATATTCTACTTTAAAGAAAATGGCAATTTTCAGTTTTTTTTCCAAATAATTTCTATTTCGAATTTTAAAAACTTCTTAGCGGAATCTTAATCAACACGAAAAACTACACAACTTGATAACAAAAAAAAATATATCCATGGTAACCTACTCAATCTGGGATCTGTATATATAGTTACATTATAAAGAGATGCTTTTCTCTTAATTTGGTTTATTTTTACTTTTTACTTAAAGCAGTAGCTGCTAAATAAATTAAAACCACCAATGTGGACTTATTATCAGTTAATTTTTGATTCGGACGGTTTCCGCGAGAAAAATACGTAATTATATTAAATAGTTATTATCTTGAATCTCTAATTAACGTCCTTAAAGAAGATTTATAAGTGTACCTTTATAATTTAGCAAACATCAACATTTATACAATGCAGAGGGTCCGTCTGAAAATCACCGACAAACATTTTGGGATGATGGAATAAAATAAAATGAAAATCTTTTCTAGTACTCTTTCTTACAAAAATGGAACATTGAAGTTAAATGATGATAAAGTTCAACGAACTTCAACGAAGAATTTATCTGCCATACATATTTCTTCGTAGAAACCGGTGTGAGGGCACATGAAATTGTTCCGGCCGAGTACATATAAGCAATGACTCAGGTGTTTACTAATGAAAATAGGTTTGTTTGACATTATACTCCAGCCACGGCCGGTGATGAGGATTTGGGTGTCAGTAGCGAAGATAGAAGTGCTTTAGGTGGCGTCCTGGTGTCTCTCTAACCACACGGAAGGTATACGAAGCCGCACGGAGCACTACCATCTTAGCTACTGCGCACCCAAAACTTCATCAGGAGCCCCCGCTGTTAAACTATGATTTGATGGGTTTTAATGTCGAAATAATGGATCGTAATTTTTCAATGAATGTAGCGATGTCGGCAATAATAAACTTCCATCTCCTCAAACCTAACTCAACCCCGGTTAAATGTTTCCCAAAGATTTTAATGGACTGTTGACGACAAGGAGCTGCAGAATATCAGGTGCGCATACATACGTCGTGTCCGCCCAGAATTAGAAACTATCGAAACGTTTGCGCCGCTGTCGATTAAATAAAATAACCCAGAAGAATTATCACTTAACACAAGGCGATTTCAATTAACACCACTCTAGCCGTCTCTAATAATAGGCTTTTTTTTCTCCAATGTTACAAAGTGATTGACATATGTCAGCTTTATTTCAGAATTTTTGATGGTACCAGCAATACTCCCGTGCGCGTTGAAATCTGATCACTTGACCTGGAATTTGACCTTCTCGTTGAAAACAAACATCCTCCGAAATCTGGAGTTTTGAAATTCCTTCTAAATTTATATATCCGAAGTGTTAATTCCTCTAGTTGGCGATGCAATAATAACCATTGCTGCTTGAGTTGATTCATCAACGATATCGAACACTGATGGTTGCATGCTTTCGCAAATGTTGTCAGCGGAATTGCCAGTTGAGTTAGCTCCTCCGAAGTAGATGATAACATCATTCGGAGTTGCTGTGATGTTCTCTGTAAGCATAATGATTTCAGTACCTCACCTGGGATGCCGGCAGATAATTCTCTCCTCGTGTAGAAGCTGTGACCGCTTCCTGTCACTGGGAACCATATAGTTGAGTAAGTTCTAAGCTGATGTTCTTCTGTTTCCGCAAAACGCTCGATCAAACGTGCTTTTAATGTAGAGTGAATCTCTTTCTCTGGCAATGATGTCACTTACTTGCTGTAGTATCTCACTGCTTTGCAACAACCGTGTGGAACTTCGACGCATCCTGAGTTATTTCTGCCATTGTACTAAAACCAAAGAATTCTGGTTTCCAAAACGTCGGAATTTTCAGTGTAAACTTCTTTCTATTGCTCATTTTCGACATCTTCTGTATGTTCTCTTCTGCTTGAAAAGTCTTGGAGTCACCAATTTGTTAGACCAAAAACTTCATTTTACTTAAAATATCATACAAGTAAGCAACTCAAAAATGATAAAACTTCTGATAAGCGAATAATTATATTATTTATTATACAGGGTGCAATACGCCCGTCCTTTATTTCTCGGGCTGTATGCTAGGTAGCAATTTGATGCTTTGGAGAAATATAATATTATATTGATTGCGCATCTTTAGAAAATATATTTCGATATACTGGGTGTTTGATAAAAAAGATGGTACAGAAAACATCATTTTTTGAATGGAACACGCTGTATACTTTTAGATAATTGAAGATATCTAACTACACTCCATTGATCCCCTGATTATGGAAGTAATCTGATTTGTGGTTTTCGAGAAAAATTGAAAAATCGCGTATCCTAAATAAAGTATTGCTACGTCCAAAAGCTTTCAAATTTAGCAAAAAAAAATTGTTCTGTGAATTGGTTGAGATTGGGTGACAATGCCTGTAATTTTTTTTTTATTATCGGATGTACAGGGTCGGAAAAGTATTCACTTGCTGCTAATTTCAAAATGATTTTTCTCGATTTTGTTAAATGGAACACATCGTATATCATAACTAAAAGTGATGTAGAATGTAACGCTGCATCAATCTATATTATTAGGTTTCCCTATACATATTTTTAGCGGTTTCTAGAATAATCGACAAGTATATTGTAGGACCTTATTTTTTTGAAAATAATTTAAATGGATCTATGTACTTGGAGTTCTTATAAAATGAACTACTACAATTACTGGCAAATGTCCCTCCGGGAAGAAATGTGGCTCCAGAATGACGGAGCATCTCCACACTATTCTATTGCCGTACGAGATTACCTGAATAACACATATCTCGAGAGATGGTTGGGAGGGAATTGTCCTGTAAGATGGCCGCCTAGACCTCCGGACTCAACACATTTTGATTTTTATTTATAGGGTTGTGTTAAATTGCACATGCTGAGGCTTCAACAACGATAGAGCGTATGAAGCAGGGAATTATTAAACCTTCTCAGAAATAACAACTGAAGGATTAAGGCGAGTTCAGAGAGGATTCATAAATAGAGCCAAAGGTTTTTCTTTCATGATCATGTCTCTCGTCGATTATCACATTAAATTAAATTAAATACTACATAATATTTTGTTAATTTCCTTAAGTTATGCATTACTTGGCATCTTTAATAATGTAAAAATATATAGTGTGTTCCATTTAAAAAAGTGAGTGCTTCTGTGCCATCTTGAAACACCCGGTATATCGGAATAGGTTTTTTAAAGTTGCACAATTAACATTATATTACGAGGTGTGTAAATTAAGTAATGAGAATGACAACGTAGCGTTTGATATGGCAACACGGGGAGCACAAGACATGGAACGGCGACAAGTGGATATTGTAATACGCGTTGAGTGCAAGTTTGAACTCGATCAAGTCATTTGGTTGCCCGTTGTCATTCTTTTCGCTAACCCGGTTTTCGTAGTGCGTTCTACAAACGAAAGACATTAATTTCGAGCAACGGTGTGCTATCAGGTTTTGCTTTAAACTTTGGCAAAGTGCAGCAGAAACTTTTGCAAAACTTCAGCAGGCCAACGGAGACAGTATTTTGTCAAAAGCCCAGGTTTCTCGGTGGTTTAAGGCATTTTCAAAAGGAAGAGAGTCGATGGGAGATGAGACACGCAGCGGAAGGCCTTCAACTGCAAGAACCGATGGCAATGTCGACAAAGTCCGCGATCTTGTGCGTTTAGATCGTCAGTTGACGGTCAGAATGATCGGGGAACAGTTGAATTTGTTTCACACCACCGTTCATCAAGTTTTGACCAATGAATTGGGAATGAGAAAGATCTGCTCAAAAATGGTTCCAAAAAACTTTTCGCAGGAACAAAAGGACATCAGGAGAGAAAGGTGCCTCGACATTTTGGAATCGATTGAAAATAATGAAAATTTTTGGAACGTGTCATTACTGGTGATGATAGTAGGGTGTTCGAGTATGACCCGGAAACAAACCGCCAATGCATGGAATGGCACACTTCTGGCTCTACAAGGCCCAAGAAAGCAAGAATGAACAAATCAAAGATCAAGAGCATGCTGATTTGTTTCTTTGATAGCCAGGGAATCGTTCACAAGGAGTTCGTGCCTCAAGGTCAGACAGTTAATCAACATTAATATCTTTCATTTGTAGAACGCACTACGAAAACCGGGTCACGGAAAAACGACAGCGGACAACCAAATGACTTGATCGAGTTCAAACATGCACTGAACACGTATTACAATGTTCGCTTGTCGCCCCTCCGTGTCCCGTGCTTCCCGTGTTGCCATATCAAACGGTGCGTTGTCATTCTCATTACTTAATTTCCACACCTCGTGCATCCCAAAATATCAGATTGCTACCTAGCATACAGCCCGAGTAATAAATGGCGGACACACTATTGCTACACCCTGTATAGTGAATTGGTTTAATTATATAAGCTGTATTCTGCATTAAATATTTTCCCTGTGCAAATACGACACCACAATGGACGGTTTAATGCTTCACAATTTGATACTTCTTTGTTTAAGCGATGGGGCGTTTGCATCATTTGATATTAAAAAATAAAGTTGACGATGGTGAACCAAAGTCGAAATGTCGTGTTGTAAATTGAATTGTATTGACTTATTATTAAATTAATTTACAGCAAAAATAATTAATGAAAAAATGTTTTTCGATGTTTTTCGTACGTCTTTAAAACTGTTTACAATATCTCACCATTTTAATATTCGTTCTATTCGTCTGTAAAAACGAAACTTACGAAAAATTAACCAGGTTATTTACATAAAGTTGGTTAGTTTCTGGTTTGTAGGCAACACGTTGTTTCAAGTTTCAAGCGAAATTATATCCAAACCATTTCTAAACTGCCTGCACGCATGTGTAAAAAAGAATATACACAATTTACATTACGTCGTCAAATTATTACCATTAGATGTAGTTTCATTTAATTTGTTATTTTCAATATGAATTTAGCATTCACTTTAAAGCTTTATACACGATGTCACACACCCTGAAAACACCCTCAATATTTAAGAATCAAGACCTTTTTTTAAAAATCGCTGAAACACTTCAACTTTTAATCGAAGGGGGACAACTTTTAGAGAACAAATGATCGTCATAGCTTCAATCCCTCTAGCCGTAAGGGTATCAACCCCAAAAATTTTAAATTACACTAGGTGTTGAGTGTTATATCACTTAAAAGCTTATGTAGTTTGCAGTACAACGATGTATAACTTTTTTCATTCATTGAGATTTTCGATTTTTAAGATATCTAAGGTATACAATAGAAAATCAAATCAAAAATGAAATGCAGTGAACATTTAAGAATCAAGACCTTTTTTTTTATAAAATCGTTGACATTCCTACGGCTAGAGGGTTGAAAATATGTAGTTCATATATACTAAAGCGTGACACATACACTGGAAAGCAAATTCTAACCTTTAATACGAAATTTGCCGTAATTTGTTTCCTAAAAGTCGTCTCGTCTCGTAAATTTAAATTAAATATTCAGGGTGTTTCTTTTTCCAACGGACACCTATATAATTAATTCCGTAACGTCTATATATTTGTAATAGAATTTTGCTAATACCTTTTTGAATATATGTACATTCAAGTTTTTTCTAAATATCTATCTTCTGGAAGCAGTCTCTTTTATTATGCATATTAACATAAAATAATATGTTTGTACCGTTTTAATTTTGAATACACTGAATTTACATGAACAATTACAATGGCTTGGTCCAAAACTATAGACTACTCTCTCTGATATCCACATAAGTTTGTATGGATGCTTCCTCGTTCGAAGAATTGTCGCTGATTTCGCACATATTATCGTTCTTATTCGACATATCGCTATCGTAAGGCTCGTTTTTAGCGTCTTTATTGTAATTTTCAAAACTGTCTTTACTCTCGATCGCCAGTCGTTCGGCAGCATACGCGCAACACTCACTGTCACTATCAATCCCTTCCACCATAGTTGAGTTGCACGCATTTGAATTGGAAGATTGCGGCATTAAAACACACTCGTTCTTTGTATTGTCCGAACTCCCGTCACAATAGCACTTGATCCTCGCTTTACGATCACTTCCCAGACTCATAATGCAATATTTACAGTTCGGATAGGAGAAATCGTCACACGCTACTCCGACGCAATTGACCGTTGGCGAAAGTTCGCCACTTAAAGTGGAAGGCACAGAAATCACTACGTGACCATTGGTATTTCCGGTTTCTTTCCGCTGTTCGACACGCGCCCGCTCTTCGTTAATATTCAATACGGTTTCCTGTAATGTTTCTTTATTTCTAGTCGCCGTCATAGAACCGAAATTGAAGCTCTGCATCTCCGTGGATTCCATCTGCCGCTGCCTGAACAACAGACTAAGTTCGCTGTAGGACGGTGGTAGATCACTATTTTTTTCACCGAAGATATCGTCGTAGGAAGGCGGAGAATATCCCAGGGATATCGGAGACAGACCTTTGCTTGTGGTATCCGAATCCAGAATGCTGGGTGTACTACTGTAACGTAGATGGTGTGCTCTAATCAAGTTGGCGCTCAATTCCATGAAATCGATACCAGTCTGGTCGGTCTGCAGTTGAGTAATCACTGTTCTATCTACAACTAACATCCTTCCGTATGGAAGAAGTATTATTGTTGGCGTCACTGATCTGTCGTCGGCCGGGGTACCTATAATTAGAAATAATAAGAATAAACAATCTTTTAATAAATTGGTAACTTTGATGCAAATAATTATGTGCTCATCATTGTAACATATATAGGTGGACAAAGAAAATTGATAACCTCAAAATGTTTCCTTAGTTTAAATAAGTACAGGTCCTGAAAATTTAATAATATCAACGCTGAAGTAGTTTTGATCGAAAGAATGTTAACTGGAAATGCTTTAATTGTGGTGTATATGCTCTTTCCGGATATACATAGAGCACTAGGAAAATGTCGTACTCGTCGACTCCCGAAGAATACGAAAATAAAAGGGTAATCTCTTTGCAACAGATCGTAATTGTTTTACCACTGCATCTAGTCCCTCTTCAAATATCCAAACTTGTTTCTGGATTTTGACAACACATCGTAATAATAAAACCACGGTCCATCTTTTATACCTATAGAATTTACAGCAGAAGAGTCGCCAAAATTCAAACCTCATTTTACGGCGCCATTCAACTCGCTGGTGTCTTTGTTCGTGCATCAATCTGTGAAACACCTGTACAGTAGTAATCCCCGTATCCGCAGACTCCGTATCCGTGGTTCCACTTATCCGTGGTGCCACTTATTCGTGGATTTTCAAAAAGTAGGTTCTTGTAAAACAACTCTGACCATCCTCAATGACCTTTCTATACCTTTTTTATTTTGCGGAGTCTATTTATTTTGTGTAGCCTCTATTTTGCAAATATTCGATAGTATATACCCTCATTACTTATTCTAAGACCCATTTCACTTACATACAGCGTGACGCATTAGTGTGACAAAGCTCGGTATATCAGTTACCATATGAGATATCAAAAAAAGTTATTTACGAAAATTGTAGACTTAAACTTAACATTTTAAAATTATTTTCATATATACAAGCAGTTACATACCACCAGGGTGAACCAAACATACGTTTTCTTAAATGGAACACTCTGTATATTATTTCGGATTTAGGTTAAGTGCATGTCTCACACCCCCAATATACAATTTCATTGAATTATATAGCGTGCTTCAGAAGTTATTGTCAATTTTATATGCAAATCACTAGGTTCAAGGTCTTGTATACCCCTCATCCGGGCAAGGGGGGCCTGACAGGCCCGAGCACCGATAAAAAATTCAATTTGTAAACCGTTCTGCCCGGATGAGGGTCAAAACACAATCTGAAGTTTTTTTAAATGGATCAACCTGTATTTTATGTCATAAAAAGAAAGAATTGTTTAGTTACTTTCATTTTTAGTGAGCACTCTCTATACCTAAAGTCTTTAATTTCTAAGATATTTTAAAGACTTTTTATAAAAGTGAGATTTTTTAAGTCTTCATTACTAACTAGGAGATTAAGTAATTTGACCACATTTTTTGGAAGCACGAGTGAATGGTCAAGTTTATTTAAACTTTCTAGAATATCATATACCGTTGTTATTGGCAAATATTCCCCTAAACGTTCGTCAAAGGATGTGGCATCTGCACGATGGAGCTTCATTACTAGGTTAATACACGACCATTTCCTGGAAAGATGGACAAGAAGAAGGGAACCAACTGAGTGACTAGTTCGATCACTTTGTATAGCAAACACCGCCAACTAAACGAGGTGATATGAAAAACAGAATAAGAGAAGCATTTTCGAGTATTAATTAAGAAATGTAAGACAATCGCTTGAAAGACGGCTGCAATGTTCATCAATCATTGATTTTCTACATATGCAGATACTCATAATGCACATTGTATACTTCACACGCGTGGACAATTTATCACAAACATTAGGCTTTAATATCTGCGGGAAATATAACTTCCCCGAGTTTATGACGAACGAATCCGACAGTATCTATCTTCATAAAATTTTAAAACGAGGATTTTCCCTTGTTTCCATTGTGTTTGGAATCAAAGGTCATTTACCAACTGATTATGTTTAGATATAAAACGGGTCTGATAATATTTGAAGAGCAAATCACTCAGACATTTGTTTCGAATAACTTACAAGAGAGAGATTGGCAGTTTACAGAACAATATGTCTAAATTCATTTTAATCGCCCTCATAATTGCTATAAGCGTTGTGCATACCTTTGCCGTACCTATACCTGAAGAAGTGGAAGGTAAGCAACATAATCTAGGAAATATGTATGTTTTCTTTTGCTTCTTATACTCCTCTTCTATTAAATTCTGGAGTTAATATAGCATTGATTTTTTAGGGAGTGTAGTAAGACAGAAAAGGGTTACGTGCGATCTTTTAAGCATAGAAGGTCTGGGCGTAGCTTTAAACCATAGTGCCTGTGCTGCTCATTGTTTAGCCATTGGTCGTAAAGGTGGTGCATGTAACGGTGGAGTCTGTGTATGTCGAAGATAGGTATTTATTTTTGATACGAAGTTACTATGTATATGTAATTATATTGTACTTCAAATGATAAGTATAAATTATGTTTGATTTAAGAGAATGTCATTTTGCTATAAAAGTAGACCAATATAAAAAACCGATGCTTGTAAAAGAAAAATTTCAGAGCGTGTTATTAGCAGTATACAATACCTCGAACTCACAGTGATTTGCATATAAAATTGACCATAACTTCTGAAACACGCTGTATAATGCAATGAAATTGTATATTGGGGGTACGAGGCATGAGCTTAATCTAAATCTGAAACAATATATGGGGTATTCCATTTAAGAAAACGTGTGTTTAGTTCACCCTGGTGATATGAAACAACCTGTACATATGAAAATAATTTTAAAATGTTGAGTTTTAGGCTGTCTACAATTTTCGTAAATAACTGTTTTTGATATCTTATATGGTAACTGATATATCGAGCTTTGCCACACGAATGCGTCATCATGTATAAGGGTATGCAACTTAACTAACACCCATGATGTAATTGTAATTTTACTTGAAACACGGCAATAGACCTTTTCAGGAAAATAAGGATACGTTAATGGTTATACTAAAAGATAGAAATAGGTGCTATACTCGCCAGTGTGGGTATGGGCCTTTGCCTATGTTGACATCTTTATCTAGCAGCCATTAGCTGTTTTGTATTCCATCTACGCGATTTTATCTACTGTGAGTGGCACCCGTATTTGTTAATCAGTTCGCTAAATAGAGCTGACAACTGTTTTACCTGATTCCCACACGCTGCGCGCGCAGTCCAGGTAAATTGAGAAAGATCTATTTACGTATTTTATTAATAGAAAGCTTAGAAATACAAGCAAACCGATTTATACGAAAATACGTTAAACATTTCGTTAATAAAGAACGAGTTTAAAGTTAAAGCTTTATTTTGACTTTATTTAATTTTTATTTATAACTTTTTAAATATTATGACATTGTTAGTACAAAATGTATACAATAAATAAATGACCTACTCAATAAGTATATCTTGAAAACCGCGGACATTGCAAAAATGTCCCAAGATTACACATATACGTATAACAATTTGGTCTAAAGTTTAAAAATACTACGAAAATCCTCGTCACTGCCAAGAAACTAATGACTAAAACATGTTACATGTAATACATTACAGAATTATAAAGGACAAATTCCATTCAGTTGAACGAAAAGTCAGATGTTAAATGAGAAAATTCCAATACAACCGTGTTTTACTGGTCCTGTACTTTCTGAATAAAATAGAGTACACGCGGCACGCTATGAGCATAGGTATGGTATAAGTTAGATATATTGATCTATTGATAATTAATAATAGCTTTGTTGAAACGGGAGTTGACAATCGTTGGAAACCATCAGATGCACGCCTACTTTAAAATTAGCATTCAAACGTTCAAATAAGTATAACTTGCTAACTCTGACGAATAATCAGACGCAGAAACTTGACTGGTTGAATGTCGATTGCCAATGATTACTATAATTTCAGATGTTGGTGTACGTTTTTAAACTCCACAACACCACGAACCACTACAAAAATTATTATTATGTTTTTGTTATTGCAATCGTTATTCAATTTAGCATTAGGGCAATATTAATGAAGGTAAGTAAACAATATATCATTGAACAACATTCATTTTTACTTAAAGTTGGATGAATTAAGCAAAATGAATAGGTTGGGTACAAAACAAAACAAAAATCATAAAAATCTACATAACCCTTCAAGAAGAAAAAAAAACCGAAAACTCTCTAAGAGGGAGGTACATGACGGCGGACCGGCTTTTTGAGAACATCCCAAAGGTGTTCGATTGGATTTAAGTTACGGCTGCGAAGTGACCACAAGATTTGAATACTGACTTCGTTTAGGTAATCTAATACAGGTCTCGCGATGTGGAGCCTCGCATTATCTTGCATGAAGGTAAACCACATAAGATGACCTTAAATAACACTGATGAACAAGATTTTGTACCAAACACAAACATGCTTGATCCTATCTTAGTATTCATCTGCACTGAGACCAGTACCTCACAATCCGAAATTACCAGTGCCTAAGCGTCCACAAAACATGACTCTAAGGGACAATGAATGTGCTGATGACGAAGTAAAGAAAGAAATTTCGAAGAATGAATCTAGTGGGAACTATAGCCAGCGCAATCAAAACACAGCTTTATCGTTTGGATCGAGCTTTCGGTTTTATTTTAAACCTCTTTTAAGAGTAACGACAATGCCGGGATAGCGCAGTGGTAAGACCGCTACGCATCTGGCTTGGATGTTGATGGTTCGAATCTGCATGCCGCAATCGATTTTAAAAAAGTCGATTGCAGCCGGTGATCAGTACCTCTCCCGGTATCCTTCAGTGCTGGGGCAAAAATCGGCACTGCTGCCTTCTCACGGCGAGGAGACGCAGTAACATACACACACACACACACACAGTCATACACTTTCACCCACACACAGTGCACACGGGGGAGGTAGCACAAAGGGCCCAATGGGTGGCCCAAGTGCGTGCGGGCTACGGCCCCCTCCCCACACACAGGCTTTATCCTTTTTTTAAGAGTAACAAATTAAAAAGACATTTGATTGATAGTGGAACAATAGATACTGAACATCATTACTTACGTATTGTGTAATAAAATTGTTTCTGATATCGTGATATTGTGAGTATTACACCTAGCATGATGACAGACATAATTACATAACATGTAAGTAATGATGTTCAGTGTCTATTGTTCCACCACCAATCAAATGTCTTTTTAGTTTGTTACTCTTGAAAAAGGTTTAAAATAAAACCGAAAGTCTTGTTGTGTGCCGCATCTTCTAAGTCAAGAAGACCTCAACGACCTCGTCCGCGATTTAAAGTTGTCTAAGAAGCAAGCCGAACTTCTAGATTCCAGATTAAAAGACTGGAATAATCTTCAGAGTGGAACAAAAGTTGCTCTTTTCTGTAATCGCCATTCAGAATTTGAAAATTTCTTCTCTATGGATCAAGGACTTGTATTTTGTAATGACGTCCGTTCTGTTATGAAGACGCTTGTCCATGAATATAATACAGATGGGTTGCGTTTGTTCATTGACTCTTCCAAACTAAGCTTGAAAGCGGTACCACTTCACAATGGAAGTAAGTTCTCTTCTGTGCCTTTGGCTCATGCATGCGATTTGAAAAAATCTTATGACAACTTGAAGCTTCTTTTAGAAAAAAAATAAGTATAACGACTTTAGGTGGAATATTTGTGGCGATTTGAAAGTTGTTTCACTTTGGTCGGCATGCAACTCGCTTACACAAAGTATTGTTGTTTCCTCTGTGAATGGGATCGTCGGGATAGGAAAAATCATTATAAAAAGAAAAAGTGGCCAAAACGACACCAGGAAATTAGTACCGCACTTGTTGATCCTCGAAAATTTTAAATGCCCCTTTGCATATTAAGCTTGAGGTGAAACTTTGTGAAAAGTATGGATAAAATTAACAGTGGGTTTGCATATGTGAGGAATAAGTTCTCTAAGATCAGTGATGCTAAGGTAAAGGAAGGTTTTTTGTGGTACCCCAGATCAGATAGCTACTTCGAGATGAAAAATTTGTTGAAGCGCTAAATGGAATTGAAAACGCGGCATGGTTGTCTTTTAAGGAGATTTGCGACAGATTCTTGGGAGATCGTAAAGCCGAGAACTACATAGAGATTGTTAACATCTACTGGCATCATATTTAGCCATGGGTTGCAACATGAGTCTAGAAATACACTTTCTTGACTCCCACTTTGTCTTTTTCGAGAGATAACAGTACAATAGTTTTTTTTCTTTATCTATACTTTTGGTTTCTTTATAATTGAAAATATGGTTAGTTTCGTTTCCATGTTTCTTAAGAGCATTAGTGCTCAATATTTATGGCCATTAAGTCTATTGATTAGCAAGATATTGCATGGTTTGTCCTATATACACAGAATTACAATTTTTGCTGGACTAAATGGATTTGTGTTGAGGTTTTTTGCCTTGTATGTATGTTGTAATTTTTGTTTGCAATTTTTATATTATTGCAGTAAGGTTCTAACATATGGGAAAGAAATATACTTAAATTGTTGATTTGAAATGATATGTGAAATTGTATTTTTGTTGGTGTTTTTGTTGTATGGCTTACTATTTTCTTTATAAAATTTAGTGGGTAATTATTTTTTGTTAATTGTTGTTATATATTCTATCGTGTGAACTCTACATATATTCAGGACTAGTTGATTGAATGACTCTATCGGCAAGCGAGATGACAACACTTTTTTAAATTGATATTGAAGTACAAGAATTGAAATTTATATATCTGCCTCGAGCCTGAAATTTTGTAAGAATTTTATTGTCTTTTAGAATTAATGTTAAATCTAAGAAGTTTATTGTACAATTATTATCCGTTACATATACATATTCCTTAGGAGAGTATCATAATACATTCATCAGAGAATTCCATTATGTGTAACAAACTTCTTTCATGGCCTATTAGACCATTGCTGTTTCTTTTTCAAAATGTAAGTATATTTGGCCAATGGGTAATATTACATAACTGTAGGAAAAAGGTGTATGGTTCCAATAATTGATTGTACCGTAACTTAAAATGTTACTCAATGCCAGGAAATGAATTTACTGTTAAAATGTATGTTTTTCACGAGTTTTTTTTCTTTTCGCAAAAATGCTTAATGCTATGCGATATTTTACAACAGAGAAGAACATATCCGTTATAGCGAGTCGAACGAGTAAAGATCGCTTAAGTGTTACAAAAATATCACAACATCAACACAAAAAACACGAACGCAACCGCCCAGACGACTGCCATAGCACAAAATAAGCGGCTTCTTTGTTTTGGATCGTGGCCCATTACAAACAACATACATATGTATATCCTCCCTGATATTTCATGCATGGAGTATTTGTGAGTAAAATGTTCGATAGTACAAAGACTTAACTGTTCTTAAACTTTATTATAAGTAAAAAGAAAATGGTATAGTGAGAGAAAACACTTTTGTTATTGACTTTCCAAAACATATTGCTTATAAAAGCTTTGGCTTTATATGAAAGTCTAAAACAATTTTTCTCAACATCTACATATAGAACCAATACTAAAATTAAGTTCCTACTTTCTACCAACGCATACCAACATTGATTGGAATGTACACAGGGAAAGAAAAGTTCTTGAATCAAACATACATATCTTTCGAATTATGTAACAATCTTAACGTATCGAGTAAGTGTATGTATTCAAAGCACATAATTTCAATTTCCAACTAAATAAACAATAATTGCTAACGGGGCCATTCCTAGGGGTTTGATCGTCCTGGTGCAATGCAATTTTCGCCACCCTACGGCATTACTTTATCAAGAATTAACTTTAGCTGCACTTCAGGAGAGACATGAACAATACTAGGCACAGGGCGCATATTTAGATACATAATTTCACTATTAAAAATTTATCAAACTTGCAAACGTAAATACATGTTAATAAACTCACAACAAAACTATCTTTTTCGTTTAATAAAATATGTTTCAGGAAGCAACCCTCATAGCCTTTAAAGACGCAAATTCCTACTATTCTTCGCGTTCAATGGATATGAGTGCAAAGCTACTATTCTTAGTCCCCCTTACGCCATAGTAGATCCATGATAATTTTAAGTGTTGAGGAACTGTTCATAATGTTAAGATGATCTTAGCAATGGTGAAATTTGGAAAACAAATTAGGTTACAATTTTGTGCAAAAGAAAAGGAATCGTGAAAAATGTCCCTATATGATATCTCATTATACAGTTGAAGTTCGTCTAAACATCTGAGTAACGTCTTATTTACATTTGTCTGTAATTTCATGTTAATAATCATACACAATTATTAAATGAAATTATTCAGATTACAAAAATTAGTTTACAAAAAAATTTTAAATTAGATAAATGACATGGAAACCTTTGGTTTTAATCCAGATCAATCAACCAAATACATTTTCGTCATCTTTTAAAACACCTAATTTAGTTGACTGAATGCATGCTTGCATTGAAGATTCAAGTTCTTATTGTGTAATTCTAAAATAAGTGATCAAAAATTTTTTTTTTCAATCTAGCAACCGACTTTTATCATCTATGACGTAAAATACCTGCTAATTTTATTTATATTTACGTTTTAAAACTGTATAATAAAGTAACAGAGTTAGTATCAATCTAGTAACATTCTGATTTGAAAGTTTCTAGTTCCGTGCTTAGTTGCTAAACAAACAGCGCTATTCGTCATTTGACAGGTAACTCTAGATTCATAGCGTGCATGATATCCAGCTGATTATCCAGTAATTTTTAACTCTCAATTTCTACCCCTAAAACTGTTTGTTGGCCGAAATGGAAAACGGGTTTCGGTATGCCTTCACTAGATTTACAAACCTGCAAAATTTGATATTTCTAAGATTCCACGTTGACAACGTTCCCTTGTCACTCACAAGTGATTCATAAAATCAGGACTTTTTTTCTTGTATTTATGTATGTGGCACCTACATAAAATGGTATACGCCACGATTTAGACAAACATTGTAAGTCAATTACCATAGAGAAGCAGCTAGATTTTGAATGGATATCATTAACAATTATTAGTTAAACAAATTTTTTTTTTTACAAAAATTGTCCTCTTTGTCCAATTTCCACCAATAGACAAGTAGCACCGCAAGATAATTGGCGATACGACGAAACTTTTGGTCCCTTTATTACCAAAGAACAATAAATCGTAACAATCCACAGATGCTATTAAGGAATAGATGCCAAGAAAAGATATACAAGAAATCACGAAACGATGAAAATATAAGTATTTTAAGAAATCGCATAATAGAAGCTATGTAAATATAGCGTTCAAAACAATCAACGGATATCCCACATAATTGATAATAAAAAATAATGTTAGTTAATATAACACTTAGAAATATTTCTATAAACGAGTGCCAATCTTCTTAGAGAAGAAGCCGAATCCACAGATGTGTTTTAATATGTCGATGGATGTTTTAAAGCTATCGTCGCTGAGGAGTATAGAAGGGGTTTTCAACATACGAGGGATGTCCGGTTACTAAAGTATATTTGTGAATTACATATAGACTACTTTATTTATAGAAATCAAGCAGACACTAATTAAGAGCGTGAACTTTTAGCTACTTTTCAAAATAGTCGCCGCCAATGTTAAGGTACAAGCGAGGCACAAGCCTCTGTAAACCCTCTTCGTAAAAGGTGCTATCCAAATTTGTAAAATACTGCACTACTTCCTCTTGAACTTCGTCGTCGTCTTCAAACCCGACAAATGAGCTTTCAACGGCCCAAACAAATAAAAATCAGAAGGAGCCGGGTCTGGACTGTGGGGCAGATTGACAATAACTTCCCAATTATCTTTCTGAAGCCAGGCTTTCGTCTGATTTGAGGTGTATGGTCTCGCATTGTCATGCAACAACCGGATTCCTTTCGTCAACCTTCCTCTTCTGTTCTGCCAAATGGCTTTGTGTAGTTTTTCGAGAATTTGACACTAAATATCGCGGTTGATTGTCGCTTTCGGTGGTAAAAAATATGAGTAGCAAAATGCCTTGCATATCCCAAAACACAGTTGCCATTGTCTTTCTTACAAACTGCTGAACATTGAATTTTTTAGGTGTTGGTGAACTCGGATGCTTCCACGTCACCGAGTTTTTTCTTGATGATGGTGATGTACCCACGTTTTGTCTCCTGTAACTATAAACTCTAAAAATCCGTTTTCCTGACGATGGCTCGTTAAAAAGTCCATTCTCGCGGCCATTCGTTGCATTTTGTGTTGGTCGGTCAACGGTTTTGGTAGCCATCTCGCTGACACTTTTTATATACTCTACAACGCTTACATGAGGCGTACGTCAAAATGTGCGGTTTAATCGGGTTGGTGGTAATCAATAGCCTAATTCAGATACGATTTCACTAACAGAGCTTTTAGAAATATCGATCAGTAGAACAATTTCCTGTATTTTCAACCGACGATATTCTCGAATCATCGTATCGACCTTTAATTGATTCTCATCCGTTTTCGTTATTGATGGTTTTTTCGAACACCTCCGGGATCATCATTCAGATCTGTGCGTCCACTTTTGAACTGTTTACACCAAACACTGACTTGCGTTCAACTCATAACGCGTTCTCCGTAAGTCTTCAGTATATTTTTTTAATGAATTACGGTAGGTGTTTCATTATTTGCATGCAAAAAACGAATGACGACTGGCACTTCAAACTGGGAGTATGCTTCGGTCGGAACTGACATTGTTCGGTTGCACACGTTGCACTGAACGTGACAACAATGACAATAGCCATCTATGAAGTACATATGCGCATCTAAAATGCGTGCAAGTTTCGAGTTTCGCGCAAACGCACCTTAGTAACCGGACATCTGAGTCAATAGTGGCGTTATTTGGGCGAATTGACTCACTTCAGTTATCTCACTACTGAAGTGATATTTATCTCAGTTAACCCGAATCGAAAAGAACAGGTTCTCCATACTTTGCATTGTCTAAGGGCAATCTTATGGCGCAGCGAATTATTTTTATATTTACTCATACGTAAAATTACTCGCACATAACCTTAGATCACAATTATAATTATATAATTATAATTGTGTTATGTATCTTAGCTAATGCTGAGATTCATCCAACCATCAGTTTATAATCGTTTGTGATGATGGTGTGGTACGAAATGTATTGTCCCTCATAACATCTATTGCTGTTATCTCGTTGTTTTTGTTAATTTTTTAGTTATAGCCCTATTGCTTATGTTGTCAAAATACGGATAAAACCAACCTATATAAAAGCGAGACAACGAGATTATGCTCTGGCGGTAAGGGGGGAAGGTAAACATTTCAAATAAATCTCAAAGTGAGTCGGCCGAAAAGAACGATTATTACGCAAAATCTCTCTAGTGAGCTGAGATTTCTTGCAAAAAGAACGCTACTAATATCTAGAAGTTTACTGCTTTGATTAGTACCGGGGATTTGCAATTTTAAGTTGTCTGAAGTGGAACACCACTTGTCAAAGATAGTGGCTTGGAGGTACTTAGTCAATTGGAAAGTGGAAGAACACAGCAGTGCGGTGTTGAAGACTCAGTGTGAGCCAACGCGTACTTTCTAGACTTTGGAATAGCTTTTTGGAATCTTGAAATGTTCGGCGAAAAAAAGGGGAAAGTCGGTCAACATCGACAGCACTAAGAGACGATCGATACCCTTGGCAACTGGCACTCTTAATGCAATCCTGCTTCAAAGTCAGTTTGAAGGCTGATTGTTTGCAACGCGAACAATCAGAAATCATTTGTCCGAAAACTGTTAATTTGTATTCCTCTTACTGCGGAGCGCCAATGTGCCCGTAGAATGTGAACTAATGAGCATATAAATTGGGGTCAAATTAAATGGAGGCGAGTATTATACAGTGACGAATCCAAATTTAGGTTGCATTCAGATAATAATCGTATTCTCAATTGGCGCGAACCCGACACACCAAATAACTGACCGGGTAAAATTGAGAAGCTGGCGTTGCAATGGTACTGGAGCTCAGACCGACCTTTATTTCACCAAAAATGGATCTACCACTGAGCAGAGATATCTGGATTAGATTCTGCGACCCACTCTTTTCAACAGTGCTGAGCCAATTACCCAGATGGTAATCTAATGGAACACGCTAGAGGTGCTTTGGGGAGACATGTTGCTGCACGAAATATGCCACCGAGAACGCTTCAAGAATTACAAACTGGTGTCAGGAGGAATTGGATGTGATTCCCTAAGAATGTTACAACACTCTAATCCAGTCAATGCTATCAATATGTCAAGCGTCTTTAGCTGTTCATGGAGATCATTCGCGTTATTAATAATAATGTAACTATAAAGTGCGTGAAATATTTTTTTTAACTATGATTTTATAAAATATCCGTTAATTATTTTGAGGAGCGTACTTTACATTAAAGAAAACATGTGCAGAGAATTTGGACTGAGACTAGAGGTATGCGTAGCTCAGCGTAGCAAACCTTTCGAATACTATTTTGTCTGTCATTAGATTTTGTTTTGAGCTAAATAAAAATACGCATACCACCTCAATCACTAAATAAATACCTAGTAGAAGTTAATACAAAAGGAAAAAGTGTTAGACATAATATCTCTGGCTAACGTAAAACCTTGAAGGATATGTTCTTCATCAGATATCACATACTTCCGTTAAAGTTTCTACTGAGGATGGCAACTTAATTGCTGAAATACTTATCTAGGCTTATTTGTTCACTGCGGTGGTAACGGTATTTTGATTTAGCCGTATCAATAAAATATTATCATTATGATGTAATCAGCAACACCAAATCGCAGACAGCTTCCAGATACAATTTCAATCGCAAGCAATTCTGCAAGACGTAAGTGAAGTCCACTTTGTTATATTTCTGTGTACTTTATACAGTAGTTATTAAAAAAAAAGCACATGCATATCAGTCTCAGAAGGCACACTCGTAGAAATCATTTTCCAAGCAATAGAAAGAAATCACACAATAAAACGTGAAAACACTTCAAGCGCATCTCTTTTCAAAAGCACAACACATTACCTGGCCATTTTTACCGTCTACATTTGTAACAACTACAAAATCGGTGCCTTCCTCCTCCCGCACCTCTATCTCGACTGAAAACAGAAATAAAACGTTTCTGAAAATAATGGTCTATCGGCAGATGAGAGTTAGGGAAAGTATGTATTAACGATGGGAAAACGGGAAACTCGGGAAATACAGATTAGGTGGAGTTATACACTTTATATATTAAATATCGGGGAATTCAATCACAGACGGTACTTTTTTGTAGTACAGCTACAGAATAAAGAGATAGGTATCTGTGCCAGAGCGAAATTATGTAGTTAAGTAATCTAGCAGCATAGCTCCTATATCATAAGTACTCGTTTATTCGTCAAAAACCCATCTCAACGATATCATGCACTATAGATTGTCTCAACCTCCGAATGCAGTACACAGCTTATGGGAATTCGCTACATGTTGCCAAATCGTCGAAAAGGGAGCTATAAAAACGTAATTTCTGGTCAATGCAGCATATGCAGAGCTTGAAGCACTCATAATTGTTATCTCGCACATTTAACTTTCTTAATTAAGAATCGCCGAAAAAGCCCATAATTTTATTTATTACTACTCAACATTAACATAATTTACATTTAGAAAATTTATTTAGGAATTCCGGTATTTTCAATTTATTAAATTTAAAGAAGAAGATATAATCCTTTAACAAATAATAGTTTCTACTTTTGCAATAAAAATAGCTGGAATCGTAGAAATACCCATACAATATAACACTTAAGAAAGGAATACGAAATACACACACGTCTTTTGTCAATTTTTTAGTCAGTCGATGAATCAGTTTGATCCTCAGATGATGACGAATCTGTTACATGAATAATAAAATCTTTAATGTGATCTTGCAAATTATCCACTATCCACGTTTCCTTTGCAACATTTTTTACATGTTTGAAGTAGTTTTGCCAATTACACTGGTCAACAAAATTTCAGACTTATTTTGTCCCACGATGTAAAGTGGGTGAACTTTGTAATAATTTTTACACTTATTTCATATCTGCTTTCAGAATTTTTCTATCAGGCAGAGTTTCAGAGTGACAAAGCAATGAAATTTTGTGAAAGTACATATTATAAATCATGAAAACGTGACGTACAAAGTGATATCTTTACTTGGAAAATGTGCTGATATATGACATTCGGCTGTGCGTTGTATCAAAAACATCTCTCTTCAGCGTCCAGCAGTAGTCTGCCAACATAGCAGGGCTCCATTTGCCTTAGTATCATCAGCACTTTCATTGCCACTTAGTGTCATGTTTTATGGAGGTTTAGGCACAGGTAATTCCGGAGCGTGAGGTACTGGTCTCAATGTAAATCGAATATTAGGATATTTTACAGTATGTAACACAGCAAATATGGGGAGCCCAGCTTTTGTATTCATAATTAACTTTACACTTGAAATACTGCTCATAGCACTTTTTAAGGAGAGGTGTGAAAGACGGTTTTTGATATTTAAATGTCAATTCGCGGCAAATGTAGCAAAAAGAGTTCGGGCAGCTTACACATTTCCTTGGCATTGCAATGCATGCAATGGTTAATGTTTAAACATGTATTGACGTTAACCGTAAAAATGCCATTATCGCCGCATGGTTTATTGCTGGAATTACCATACTAGCAAACACAATGAAAGAGGTACAAGCATTAAAGACGCACTCGAGTTTCTGCCTACCAGGCGTCATCAGCGTCTCTCCGAATGCTAAACCCACTTTCATCGCTAATGCGCCGTGAAGTCAGTGCGAAATGTCCTAGCCACTTGCCTGCGTCACGACATACCCCCATCTAAGGGACACCGATCAAACACACAAGCCACCGAGACAAATGCAATAGAGCCACTTCATCTGGCGCGCTGAAGTGTACTATATGAAATAAGTGTAAAAGTACTTTCAAAAAATTAAGTATATAAAAATATATTTAATAAAATATATAAATATACCTTTGAGATCACACAACACGTCTGATTGTATTAGCTTCAGGTAGTGTCCTTACGTACAGACAGCTGTTTCGAACTCACTTAGTTCTCATCAGTGCACGTCGAAGGATGCCTGGTCCGCTCAT